>PVLD010014161.1:25000-53366 GCA_004027595.1 Dinomys branickii
AAAGCACTGTGATAGTTGCATGTGTAACTATCCTTGAAGGTCCAGCTTTATTCCTGTCCCCCTAGACTGTGCTGAGCTATGAAGAGGCAACCAGAGTGAGGTATTAGGGTAATGTCTTCCTTTTATAAGGAAATCTTCCAGAGAAGTCACTTTAAGGTTGAAGGCAGGGAGAATGGCCCCTTCAAACAGGAAGAGGAGATGCTTCTCCTGGCAATCACATTTTAATGAGGTTCAAGACTAAGATGACCCAAACTATTTGAATATTCTCAGGTAAATTCTTGGAGTCCAACTTTTTTCTGAATGTCATCAACTTTCACTTAGAAGTAGTTCATTTACACACTCGAATCTGTTGTAACTCTAACACACTCAAATCTGATTGTCTTCTGATTTACATATAAGCCTGTCCTGAGGACAGAAGATGGAAAAAGTACTTAGGGACAGGCATAGAAATTTTTGCTATTTCCTGGAGATAGTTTAAGTTGAGAATTTAAAATCATGAGCTTATCACATGCTTCCTTTGAAATCTCCATCACAACCACATCCATGCAGTCTGCCCCTGAATCTAGAGTTATCTGTAGTATGCAGTAATTATCCTCAGAAGCAGTCACTTGCCCACTAAATCTTCACCTTCAATTACTATATGTAATTAAATAAAATATCTGCTAATGAACATGGATCACTTTTTTAATTGCTTCATCTCTGAATCATATTAACTGGTTTGAATCACCAATATAAAATTCTTACTTTTTAAAAAATCTCCTACATGCAACTCTGATGGTGTTAATAATGGTGTCAGTCAAGGTTTGGTTTTAGAGAAGAGACTCTAAGAAGCTTGAGAAATACATGTTGTCTTACAGGTAATGTGAATAAGGCTAAGAAAATAGATTCTGATGGAAAATTAAAGACAGAATCCAAAATACACACTGCAGAATCTGGCTACATGCTCATCTAGCAGTCAATAGGAAAAAATTATTCTGTAGAAAATGCTCTAGCAAGGAAGTAACCACAGCCACAAACCTTATTAGAAAAACCATAAACTGAGTTGCACTTCCTATGAGTCATATCTGCAGAAATTTTATACTTCTTCCCTCTAGACACCCATAAAACAAGTGACTAAATGATATCAATGTTGCTACCAACACAGGTAAACCTGGTAGCCTACAGCACTATTTTGAAGTACAAAGTAAGAAGACTTTGCTTGCCTTCCATCCCTCAAAGGTCATAAAAACCATAATATGAGCTAAATGTAAATTATACATTAAAAAATCCTAGTAAATGAAGTTTTTGCTTAACATTTAGGAAAGCACAGAAGAAAAACCATCTTATCGCCATATAAAATATTCACTCTCTCAAGAATGTGTCAACTAGTTTGATTTAGTCATTCCAAAAAAAAAAAAAAACATACCCAAACTTGTCGTTCATCATTCTGTGTTCATTATTCACTTTTTCAGGTTAATCTCTTCTTTTGCATAATCTGATTGTGAACTAGTCACGGAAGAGTAAATAAATGCCTGTTTAATAGAGAACTCTGACTAAGGCTACAAATGCCAGTTACATTTTCAGTATTGTTGGTTATATTTACATTTTAATCAATTATTTTATTATTAAAAGCACACTTTTATAATAAAAACTAAGAATATGAACATATATCAAGGCATCACATTACAACCCACAAATAGATACAATATTTATTTGTCAATTATAAATATAAAATAAATTTTACAAAGGAGAGCAGAGATGACATTGGGAATACATAGTTATTCTACTGTTTCTGGAACTAGTGATTATAAACATAACTAAAATCTTAATTTCACAATGTTTTGTATTTCTTTTATATGAATAAAACTACCAAGCTCCTCAACACGTTGTGTTAAATCAACAAGGTTTAATTATGTACTGTCTTGGAGGCATCATGAGTGAGCAAAAATAAAATTGCCTAAAAAGAGTGATAGTATTGGTTCTCCTCAGATGGACATTGCTTATGTTTTCCTCTCTTTCCATTCTACGAACATAGGACTCAGCATGTACCTGTTGCATAAATGTCACAATGGGACATTGCATAAATGTTAGCTACTATTTCAGTGACCTTTCTTAAGTAGTCATTATGTCATGTAATGAATGAATCAGCACTGAAGGAATTGTTGTTCTGTCTACCATTCTCAATTCCATGATGTTGAACCCCATGTGCCGGCTAATAAGAGTCTGGGAGCAGTGTCCTGCTTTCTCATTGATCTGTGCCGGTGTTCTGTATGTTAAGTTGCACTCTGAATACCCCCCCAGGGATATTAGTAAGGACAAAAGATGATCACCTGGAAATGAGACAAATCAGAGAGCAAAGTGAACAAGCAAGACCCTGAATACCAAGAAGTGCCTCAGGATAAACAGCCATCACCCAGCTCCTGAATGAAATTTCTCCTTCACATAAAAGTCACTTTAAAGCTAAATAAAAGTGTCTTGTTTCAAATTTAAAGTGACTTCTTGCTTTATAGTTTACTAAGCATCATTCTGCGTGCTACTGTATTCAACCTTCGTGGTCACCCTGTGAACTGTGAAGTAGGAGTTGTCACTTGTTAAAATAGCCCCCTCCAAACCTGCCTGCACATTACACTGGAAATGTAATACTCACCCTTTGGATTTTCATGCTTTCTATGCTTTGGGCCTATCCCAGGAAAAGCTTATTCTCTCTCAATAGGTGAGGAACCACAGTTAGAGAAGGAAGTCATTTTTTTGTCACAACTTTGTTCAGTTTAGATACCAGAACTAAATGGCATGCTAAAAAGAAAAAATTAGCAACTACTTATTGTGTGTGAATGAATGACTCAAAATACTAAGAAACACTTGTGGTGCTTTAGATTCAAACATAACTCCTGAAGCATGCAAATGGCCTGAAAACGAAGAAATAAGGAGAACATAATGTGCATCTGTTCCCTGAGGGATGTGTGTGTGTGTGTGTGTGTGTGTGTGTGTGTGTGTGTATGAGTATCAGTATTTTCAACAGACCACTCTGCCATATCCTAAAAAAATAGTTTCCTCCATCTCTTGCTACAACTTGCTAAAGGAATTATCAGAAACATGTGTGTATGTGTGTGTGTGTGTATATATATATATATTTATTTATTTATTCATAACATTACTTTTTGTTCTCATCTTTGTTTTCTTTGATGTTTTGCAAAGCATTTTGGAAACTACGTTTTTTCTGCTAAATAAAACAGGAGAAGGTATTTATGTGTATAGGAATCTGATGATTAAAGGGGAAAAGGATACTGACAAACAGTATTTTCTCTTAAAATTACAATTTAGCATAAAACATTAATATCAACAATTCAAGCTCTTTCTTGTTGCTTAAAGACCAAGCTCTTTACTCCATATCTTCCCATTAAAAAGACTTGGTGCTACTTAATATTTCACTTGGGTTATGTCTATATGCCAATTCTCTTGTGTATGAATAGCTAGATCAAATCTCAGAGAATTAACTGATTAAACTCTCAAACCTAGTAAATATTGGAACCATGAATGAAACCATTCATTTCCAATCTTCCTACTCTCTGTTCTGTTGGGGAAAAAAGTATTTTTCTTAACACTGAAGTTTCAAGAATAAAGCAATCCAAGTGCGTTCCAGGTCTCTGAAGTGGCATGACTATCCCTGCTGTTGAGGTGGCTCAGCAACCGAACAAATCACAGAGACAGCAGCTGTGCAGAGATAAAATTCTTTGCAAGGTTTCTATCTGATGCCAAAGCTGTGCACCACAGACCGTCATGTACGTGTATTGTTCATCTTCTTAATGTTCTCAGTTATAGCGAAGGTAGATACAAATTGATATTTCATTCTTTGCACTGTTCATCCATAGGTTCTTGCACTGCAGTGCATCCTGCTTATGAACAGTTCTTCCTATCAAAACAAAATTGTCTGCCATTTTTCTTAGCTGATCATATATTTAAAAAACAGAGAAAATGAAACAATCCAGACAGAAAGTGAAAACAAGATGCAGGAATGGAAAAGAAGGAAAAGAAAGAAAAGGGAATGTTCTAACAAATGTGGTCATACTAGGAATTAGAGATCTGTAATCCACCCCTACCTGCGGGTCCACCCCTACCTCTGGGTCCACCACATCACTCCACCCATCCGTGCCTGAAGTGAGCAGTGACACAGTACTTTCTAACAGTGATGATGACAGTTTTCTTTACTTATATTTCATTAACAATGAAGAAAAATGTTTCATATCGTGGAAAATTGTTATCCAAACATTTATTATGGATATGTTGATGATATAACTGAGAACAATCTCATATTTGTGTTATAAAATGGTGTGTAAGAAAATGTTGACTTTGCATTCCAACTGCTAGAAAATATCAAGGCTTTTTTCCCTTTTATCCAACTCTCCTCTTCTTGACCTCTACTCCCAAACTCAAAAGAACTTCATATGGTCAAAGGCATAAAGCTGGGCCTCAGATGTAGTGAATCAATAAAAAAGAGTAAAATTCTCATTGCCCTTTAGCCTATCTTTTGTAGATTTCTTCCCTTGCTGGATTTCTTTGTCTACTCTTATTCTCACAATCCAGGCTCTGAGCCTTCTCCTTCGCTGGAGAAGAGGTATCGTTCTTTATCTTTCTCCTATTTGGAGGAAGAGAGCTATGAAAAACCGTGCTGTTAAATCAAAGAAAAAAGTTTCAAATCTAAAGGCATGCCAAATTGTATAAGAAGCCAGAAAGTTCATAAAGAGAACTGGATCTGAGGTTTCTCAAGAAGAGTATAATCGGTATGTGGGAACTCATGAATGACCTTTAGAAAATTAATGTTCATGGTGGTGTATATGAAAAGATTAGATGTAGAATAAATAAAATGAAATAAATAATAATGAATACATAAAGGAATAAAATGAGTATTTTTGTTCTTTATGTAATTTTTACTCTTTACTTTTTGGAAATTAGATTATATTTAACGTGCTTCATAGCTATTCTTTTAGTGAGAATACCTGCTTCCGTTATCTATCCTTATATATGCATCACCCAGCTACTTAAAATGAGGTCACCCAAAGTGAGCTGATGCATTAACTGTTATATGTGGTCAAAATGTTACTTTAAAGACTTGCATCATATTCTGCAGGGTGGATGGGCTAGGATAAATGGAACTCAACCTCTTGTCTCGCCTTCCAATGTATATACTTCTCTGCTGAGTTCCCTGGTAGCTTGTACTCAGATACGAGAGAACCCCATTCCTCTGGAAACGTCACTGGACTGCACATGTAGGATGCCATCCTTACGTGGACGGCTGCTGCTGTTGACTGGGGACTGGCTACATGCTCAACTCATGCCGTGAAGCAGAATCTTGCATATGACCCCTCAGTGTGACTGTACACAAAATGATAGATTCTATAGGACCATCCTAAGAGTGAGTATCCCACAACGTCCAAATAGAAGCTGTATTCCTTTTGGTGACATATGCTCAGATGTCATGCAGTAACACTTTGCCATGCTCTATGGGTCAAAGAAGAATCATCAGTTTCATTTCTAGAATATAAAACATTGGATTCATTTTGAATGAAAACTAAATCATTAGCATTTTTTTTCCACCTCAAGTGATTTTCAGATAATCTATCTTTAAGGGACCTATAGAAATGGGTTTTGACACTAGTGAATGACATAATAAGAAATTTTTAAAATTCACTGATATATATATGGTCAAAATGCTAGTTTAAGACCTGTGTCATAATCTACAGAGAAGAAGGGATGGGACAGGTGAGACCCAGTCAGCCCCTCCTCTCGTCTACCTAGTATGTATTTTATTGCCTAGATGAGTGATATCATGGATGATGTGATCATGTCCAATGAAGTAGACAAGACAAACAAAATGAAATGCAGTGTTGGGTTCAATGTTTTGGGCTACCGAGAAATTGACCTATAAATATGACAAAAAGTACTAAAGTAACAGAAGAAATGAGACCAAGTGTCCAAGTGTCAGGAGGAGACAGGCTTATCCCTAAACAAAGAACTAATACACCGTATAAGGCTGTCAGTGTATTACAGTATTAGAAAGACAATTAATGTAAAGGTCTATTCAGTCTCCAAATTTGTCAATGCATTAAAAAGAGTATACTGAGCTCTTAATTTGAACACAAAAGTGGTTAAGGAAAGCACAATATGGAATTCTTTTATGCATGTGTTCCAACACCCAGATTTGCTGAAACATTGTCCTCCCAGTCAATAGTACCTTTGTAGCTTGTTTGTTTAATTGATTGAAATTCTATGTCAAACTTTATGACCAAAGCATCAAATATTTACACACTGTAATGCTTACCGCTTGGTGTAACATGCCTGTCAAGCTGCTCCAGATAATGTAGTTTAAATAATATACCCAGCCAGACAGAAATCCAAATTTACTGAAATGAGCAGGGTTATGTCCACAGACAGTCTGAAGTCCATCACTATGACTGACAATCATGACTGAAAAGGAAACACACAGAAGTACACCAGGTTTCCAACTCATTCATGCTGCTAAACAGTATTTATACTCCAAGCATTAAAGGATTCAGTGAAAGGAGAATATTTGTTTTGTGGATTTGAAGATCTCTTCTGAGCATCTTATTCTACCTCTAAATCCATGTGCAATAGAAGTTTATTCAAATGAAAAGCATAGAATGGAAAATTCCTATAATTATGTCAGTGGTTTGATAACTTTAGTCAGGAAATATCTCATGGGTCAGTTGAATAACAATTTTCACTTTGACTTGAACGTGGCAGGAGTGCCTGCATATTTCCATAAACAGCCATGGCAAGGCAGGGTCTGCATGAGCTCAGACAAGAAGCAACGGGTCCATCAACTGTGCTGGGCCATTTTAGTGCTTCCATAAGGGCAGGAAAAGCCTCAAGAACATGGTGGGCTATCAGGGCCCACTGACAACCAGTGGTGGTTCATTCTGTCTGCTTTCTCTGCATGCCGACAACAATATGCAATATAACAACCATAGTTCGCATTTTATCATCTTGTCTAGTGAAGCTCTGCATCATTTCTAATGTTTCTTTAAATTATTTTTTCTCCATTGTTTGATTGATTTTGCATTCTTACATCTGGTAATCTGAGCAACTTTGTTGAAGATAACAATATGTAATATAACAACCATTGTTAACTTCCTATTATCTTGCTTTGAAATTCTATATTATTTTTATTGCTTTGTGCTGTTTTGTTTTTGTCTTTGATGTTATTTTGTTATTTGTTCACCTTTTGAAAACAAAATGAAATCATAAAACAGGGGTTCAGATATGAAACCAGCCTTTGCTACAAGAAAAAGACTGAGGATCAGGGAGTAAAATGGGCAACACACCTGTGGCAGCGAGACAGGAGAAGCTTATGAAGCAGACACTGCCCTGAGGATTCAGCCACTCTACTCTTCCTGAGAAACTGTGTTCAAAGAGATAAACTAATTCTCCCAGGACTACAGGTCAGTGAAGCCGAGAGCCCAAATGTGGTGGGTCACACTCCAAAGCCCATAATTTTTCCATAATCTGATGTCCAAAACTGTACTTGCAAACAACAAATAGTGATATTTTAATAAATATTTCATTAACATGAAACTGAGGATTCCACAGTTAATACAGGACTTCTCATTGCTAGATAAAATCTCATCAGCACGGCAAAACTGGATAGTACCAAAGAAATTGTTGTGAATCTTCCAGAATAAGATTACTTCTACTTATTTATTACACCAAGAACCCATATATCTAATTCCCAATAGTGGTTCTTAGTAAATACTTAGGTTTTGATTAATCTAAATATATGACATTGAACATACTATAATTACATCAGATATCATTTTAACTCCATTGTATGCATTTAGTTATGCTATTTAACTAAATAACATAATATTTACATTATTTAGTTAAATTATCCCATGTATGCTTCATGATGCATTATTATTATTATATATTTGATTACAAAAATAGGTTCAGAGTTTCATGAAAAGGATCATTTGTATCTTCTACTTTAACTCTCACTTCCTGATTTCAAAACTGGGGAATATATTTGTGAAAGACTTCTGTCTGTTCCCTGGACAAGAAAGCATGCCCTTTCCATTGGTTACATTCTTACACGCAGACATTGTGCAGACTATGCTACAAATTCGGAGGACAGAGATGAACTGGTGCCTTTCTTCCCTAACATGGTTCATTTAATTGCACTTCTTGTCATTAATGCAAATTGTTTGTGAACTTTTTTTCCGGGTAACATAATTTTGTCCTTTGGTGGGAGATTTTGGAATTAAAAAGACTTTGAAGTTATATAGTTTATTTGGTCACAGGCAAGGAACTGAGGCCTGGGGAGATATAATAAAGGTGGGAAAAAGTTGGTTGAAAGCCCAGAATTGAGTTTTAGTTCTCTTAAGCCTCATGATGCTTTTCTCACTATCACAAGGTACCTGCTCTAACGGAATGGAAGGTTTTAATTTTTAATTTTCTCCAGTATCCTCCCCAGTGCCTCCAGCATTTGTACAATTAAGCAGTCGCTTATGACATTGTTAGTTGTTGCTCACCTTGGGTAGCTTATTATTCAGAATACTAAAGTTCGTGGTATACTATAAAAAAATTCTGGTGGAAATTTTGCTCTGGATTGGATTTAGGTGAACTCAGCAACACAGTACTTTTTCTGCCCTCAGGTGCTGTGCTTTGTCAGTGTGCGACACCACCCAGTTTAGGAAGGCTCTCTTCTAATGCCATGGGAATCAAAGAGGGCAGGACACTGGTCCATGTGAGTGAAATTCTATCAATAGTGGTGAGAGAGAGAGCAGCCTTCTGCTTCAACTCCCACTGAGCGAATGTGTGAAGAAGGCAGCATATAGTAGTGGCTAAGAGGACAGGCTGGGGGGCTGGGGATATAGCTCAGTGGAATAAGCACCTGCCTAGCAAGTGCAGGGTCCTGAGTTCAATCCCCAATACCGTCAAAAAAAAAGAGCACAGGCTTCTGAGTAAAGTAGAGCTTGCATTGCAGCAATTTTAGGGAAGAAAGTTTATCTCTGTCCTCTGAATTTGTAGCACAATCTGAACAACATCTTCATGTAGGAATGTCACCAATGGAAAGTGCATGCTTTCTTGTCCAGGGAACAGACAGAAGTCTTTCACAAACATATTCCCTAATTTTGAAATCAGGAAATGAGAGCTGAAGTAGAAGATACAAATGATCTTCCTTTAGTTGTTAACTGCCAGTGCACACAAGATCCGTAATTAAGAATGTCACGCCTCCGTGTCTTCAAAGATACCATTTTAAATATGCATGACAACAACATAGGGACGCCTTATGAAATTATAGTATTTATATTCACCATCAAAGCATGTCTGAGATGGATTAGTGAAGCTTGCAATTAGGAGGTTCTAAACAATTAGGGAAAATATGAATTGTACCCTGTTGATTGATTCCCTTAGAGAAAATGATGGTAAATTTGTTAATAGTGTAATACTCTGTTTGTATTTCTGTGTCTGGGTTATTGATTTAAACCAATATTGTCTAGATTTATCCATGTGGTCACAGAAGACAGGATCACCTTCTTTTTAAATATTGAATAATATTTCATTGCACACAGCATACATATACATGCATACACCACCAGTTTCTTCAACCCTCTCTTGTACATATCTTGGCCATTGTGAATAATACTGCAGTGAATGTGGGAATGTAGAATTTAGTATATCCTGGAGATACTAATGCTGACTTACTTTCTGTGGATGCATACCTGATGATTTTATTCTTAACTTTTAGAGGAAACTGGGTACTGTTTATCATAATGGCTTTATGGACTCACATTATTACCAATGGTGAAGAAGGGTTCCCTGTTCTCCACCCACTCTCCAGCACTTGTTCCCTTTGTTCCATTAAATAAAGGTTACATTCATTAGTGCTCTTCAGGGGAGAAGAAGCAATACTAATAATTTTACTCATGCCTGTAGTTCACTATAGTGGTTATTATATGGCCTATGACATCAGAGTTGGAAGTCAAAGCAGGACCGAGGACTTACCCTCCAGCTGAGATTGAAGATGCAGAAGTTTCCTAGAGAGTCACAGGTGTGAGTCCATGTTAAAGGCTGAAAAGGCTGGAGTCTGATGTCCACAGTGATGACAGTAGCAAAAGATGCAGAATGCAGATTTCCAAATGCAGGCTCTCTTCCTTCTCCTTGTCTTTTACTCCATCTGGCCCCAAGTCTCTTTGATGGAGCCACCCGCAATCAGGCGGGCCTCCTCGCTCCGGTGTGCTGGCTTAGATGCCACTCCTATTTGAAAACATCCTCTAGGTACTCCTGCAGGATGTGCTTCACCAATTTGTCAGGTATCTCTTAATCCAGCCAAGTTTCTGTAACAAATATATGTCACCAACAATTACTGTAACAGGAATGGAGTAGTATCTCATTGTAGTTTTCATTTACATTTCCCTGACAGTTTGAGATATTGAGAAATTTGCATGCCCTTACCTGTTGGCTATTTGTATGTCTTCTTTGGAGAATTGTTTATTTAGGTCTCTTGCATATATTATTTTATTGTTAAGTGTTCTATTTCTATATAACATTGTGAGTTCCTTATACACTTTTTATAAGAGTGCTTCATCGGATATATGGCTTGGAAGTATTTTCCCTTTCTGCGTGTTGTATCTTTATTCTATTATTTGTTTCCTTTGGTCTCAAGGAAACTATGTGATTCATGCAACCTCTTTGTTGATTTTTTTTTGCTTTGGTTGCCTGTACTTTTGAGATGATTTTTAAAAAATTTAATGTCCAAATAATATTCAAGATTTTTGTCCCTATTTTCTTCCAAGAGTTTTATAATTTCTAGTCTTGCTTTTAATTATTAAACTGACTTCAATTGTATGTGATATTAAATATGTGTCCAATGCTTTCCTATGTGGATATCTATGCAGATGTCTAGGTTTTCCCAGTACCATTTATTGAAGAGACTCTCATTTATCCACTGTATGTTTTTAGAATTAGTGTTGACCATAAATGTGCACATTTATTTTGTGGCTCTTTATTATTTTTCAATGGTTTCTCTCTAAAAACTGAGAATTCTGCCTTTATTAATTATATGACCATTAAAAGGTTTTCATATTTTAAGTACAGAGATTTAGAAATACATTTTCATTTTAAGAAAAAAATAAAATTTTCATTATAAATAAGAATTTTCATTAAAGTACCTTCCTGTTTTGATTATTATAGTTTTGTAATAAATTTTAAGATCAGTTAAGGTAATACTTCTTTGACTATTGGGGACTGTTATGGTTCCATATAAGATTTAGGACTTCTTTTCTATTGCTATAAAAATACCACTGGAATTTTGATATAGATGTTCTTGAATTGATCTATTACTTTAGATAGCATGAATATTATAGTAATATTTAATCTACCAATCTGTGAACACAAGACAGCTTTTGATTTATTTGTGTTGTCAATTTCTTTCATCAATATTTTGTTGTTTTCAAGGTATTATTTCTCAGTTAAATTTACTTCTAAACATTTCCTTTTGGTGATGCTGCAAATAGAATTAAGGTATTTGTGGGTTAATTTTCAGTATTGTATAGGAAAACCCTGAAATTTGTACATCTATCTAGTATCCTGCAACTTTATAGATTTCATTAGTCTTAAAAGGAATTTTTCCTGTGTGCACATGGAGTCTTCAGAGTTTCTGTGTAAGGTCGTGCTATCTGTTAACAGAGACTCATTTTATCCTGACTGATTTGAATTTTTAAAATTTCTTTTTCTTACCCAATTGTTCAACTGTAGACTTACAGTACAATATTCAATGAAGTATATCAATGGATTTCCTCCTCTTGTTCCTATCTTGGAGGAAAATCTTCAGTCTTTCACTGCTGAGTATGATACCTGATGCTGTAGTCCTGTAATATTCAGCCTTTATTTTACTGAGACACATTATTTCTACAACTAATTCACTGAGAGTTTTGTATCATGTGTGTATGGTGAACTCGATCAAGTGTGTTTTCTGTACATATGGTGACATTATGTTTGTTTTTCCTTCATTCTGCTAAGTTTTAGTAGCATGCTGATTTGCTTAAGTTGATCCATCATCACATCCTGGGGATAAATCCACTTGCTCATGATGTATAAAGCTGTATGATGCCACTTGTATGGAATGAATAAAAATCAAACTCAGAGAAGGAGCAAGTGAATTAATGCTTTCCAGAGACCTGAAGTGGAGATGGGATTGGGAAGATGTTCACCAAGGGGTATATTCTGAGTTGTGCAAGATAGAATATTTGAAAATGTCTGGTGTACAAGATGGTGACTATAGATAATAATACTGTATTTCATACTTGATATCATTAAGAGGAAGGATCTGAAATATTTTCACTACAAAAGAGAAAAATGTCTAAATTTTAAAAAATGTAATTATATGAGATGATATATATATCAAATAGCTTGATTATGATAATTATTTCTTAATAAATGTATATTAAACCATTACCTCATGCAATCTAAATATATACAGTATTGTTGCTTTTCAAATATACTTCAATAAAACTTGAAAAAATTAACAAAACAGTTTCCAAATTGCATGACTTGGTTAAAATGCTATTATAGAACTTTGTTTTGCTGTGATTCTTAGTCATCAATATGACTAAAGATAAAAAGCAGACAGACCCTACTGTATATTGATGTTTACTGTATATTGATTTGTCCATGTTAATGATATTGTGGAAAAATCAAAGTCAAACTGAGCCCAGACCTGAATATTTTCTCTTAATTTCTCTCCCCTCAAATGTACACACATGTGCACACAGAGAGACTCACACACCCCAGCATTAACTGCCCCTTTGCCCTTGGCAACTATCCAGGATTCAACTTAGTGACAATAACCCTGTGAAATATTCTTGTAGAATTTTCTATAGAGGTTTAAATACTCTAGTGACAGTTTCTTTTTTCCTTGCCGTTTTTTTTTTGGTGGCAGCTAAATAGGCTGCCCTTAACCTGAACCAATTTATCAGTTTCAAAGAAAAGGATAATAAAATTGTCATTTCTGTCCATAGCACCAAGGGTGCTGTTGATACCCTAATATTAAAGCTTATTAAAAGTAGAGCTGTCTCTTAGTTTTTGATATCAAAATTGTTTCCAAGTCTTGCTAAGACTCCATGTTATTTTTAGATGGAAAGGGAGAGGAAAAACAAAGAATTCAAAGTGGCCCAAAGGGGGGCAGAAGTGACTGAGCGATTAAACACCTGGCTGTGTGGGTAGCTTTGTGCAGTTCCTCAGTTTATTACAGATACAACGTGCTAGAAAAGATTAATTTAAAATTCACTTCTTTCACAAAACTGCTCGAGATACTAAAAATCTGAGAAAGTTTTTCTTAGAACCATCGCTGACTTGTCACTTGGTACTTTCCTAGTTTCTGCTCTGCCAAAAACTTGCACCTTCTGACATTCTTGTATGAAGAGGAGGTCTGAATGAAGGACGCAAGTAAGTCAATTCTTTATTGCTAATGTGGAAAAATCCGAAGGAAATGGTTTGGGTCGGGAAGCATGGAGGAAGCATAAATGATTTCTTTCACCAGCTGACTAAGGGTGTGGAACTGGTCTTGTGTGATGAAAGGCAGATTGTTACTGGAAAGAGCTTCAGAGTCAAGCAGAAATGCGTTCACATTCTGGCTGTTCTGTTTCTTAGCTGAGTACATGTGGGTAAATTTGCTAACACTTCTGAGATTTCATCAATAAAATGGAAATATCACTATGTGCACTTAGGGACTTAGGAAGCATGAATTATAGGATCTGTGTTCTGCTGGAAATGGGTTTTTCTACCTTGTCACTGAAACATCCTCCTCAAATCCACCTCAAGAGCCACCTCAGTGCCTTCTCTGCACACTTTTTCTCTCACCTGCCAAGGTGAATTTGCTGTCATGCCCATCTTTCTATCTAACTTACTTGCTTTACTGATCTATCAATAACAGACATTACCCTTCTTTCCTCTAAATATTTTTGAAATGAATGGAAAGGCAGAAATAAACTACCCAAGAGATTCTAGTTTAAAATGTGTGCTTAAAATTTTGCCACAACTATCCCATTTGCTAGTATGGTTATTCATTGAATTATATTTTGTCTGTCTGATTAATATCTACACAAGATTTTAAAACTGGAAAAAAACTTGCATAAATCTTTGAATCAAGTTTAACATCACCGTCTCTAGACACTTGGGATATTTATTATAAATGTTTGTGGGGCAAGCGTTCATCTTTCCCACTGTGTTCTGTGTTGATGGATCAATTCCTCTGTGGAGGAATAAAATGATATTCACTACCCTGAATATTAATTTTGGGGGTACACCGCCTGGATTGATGTCCACACCCCATGTTCTAACAATTGCCAGATCAGTTTAAGGGGACATTATGGCCAGGTTTCTAAGTTTTGGGTCAAAACATTAAGGCATGTAAGAAAATGAAGCAATTTGGTTGATACAGCAAATCATTTCTTTTTTTAACGCCTTTCACCACACTATAGACATTAGAAGAATTCTCCAAATTACAAAAATGAAGTTAAAACGGAGAAATTTGAAAAGCTTAGCAAAATTTTTGATGTACAGCCTTCTCCCTCACTTCCACTCAGGCATTGTGCTAGACAATGAAGATGTAGAAACGATCGGTTCTCCCCCTTTAAAATCGGGGGACTTGAAATGTAAGAATAGATATACTATGGGATATTCTGATCATATTATGAGAAATTTTGGGAGCAGAGGTCTCCACTCACAGCTCTGAGTTTCCCAGAGAAGTTAAGCTCCATGGAGAAGCATTGAAAACTTCTATACGCTCTGAGGGAGTGTAAAACACTGGTGGGACAAGAAGGAAAACAGGAAAAGGAGGAGAAAAAGAGAATGCATGGACGAGCCCTGGGGACACGCTCCAGGATCAGGTACCGTGTACTACTGTTCTCTCTAAGGAGAATGGGGATACTGGCTTCCGGGTTCCATCTGTAGACCTGTCAGAATCAGGAGCGTCTCCAGTAACCATTCAGGGACATTGCTATGTTACAAGGGCAAAGGAAGCTACCGTGGTATTTACATCGCGAATGGGAACCTTGGAGATAAGCAGCAGGGACTTCCACAAATGCCGTTTGGGCTATTTCCTAACAACAGTGTCCCAGTGGTTTCTGAGGTCTTAACATTTCCAGCTTTTCCTGCGAGGCTTAAAGTTATTAATGAAGGGAGGAGGAGAGATTTTTAAAAATGCAAGAAGAGAAACACTAAATTAAGGGCTCAAAATTGAATTGCCGCAAAAGAAAAACAGGAATGACTACAGTCACAGGCACTGCCACAAGAATGTTGGTGTATCTTTGTTATGTACCACATGCTGTTCAAAGTTCTTCTCATTGATTAATAAATTTAATATTTAGAACACCCTTATGATTTAGGGACTCCTACTTCTCCCACTTTATAAACTAGGAATCTCAGTGCCACAGTTTGGATCTTGAATGTATCTCATAGGCCTGTGTGCCCCAGTCTTGGTCAACGAAGACAGGACAGAGAACTACAAAGCTTTGCCATTTAGATGGGAGCTAGTGCATGGTGGTGGAATTTTTCAGGGGGTAGTGAGAGGTCTTCCAACCACTCCAGGCATGATCTGCAAGAAGATAGTGGACCCCCACTCTGTCATTTTGTCTCCTTTGCATTCATGTAGTGAGGTGAGCACTTTGTCTGGACTGGGATTTTTTGCCATTAGGTATTGCTTTCTCACAGATCTAAAACCAGTGGGATCAGTGAATCATGGAGAGCAATTTTCAATATTGTGAGCAATACACTTTTCCTCATTCTTAGGTGATTGTGTTGGATATTTTATTATAGTGACAGAAGGTTGACTGACACGTTTAGTGCAGTTGGGTTCATGTAAGTTGCACAAGGCTATATAGCTGTAAGTTAATCATCAAGTCTGACACTTAATACCTATCAAAAACAATGATACAATTGCTTTATACATAAAATATAAAGGGTTGTGTTTGCATTTCTAATTCCATGGTTTCGGTAATGTATGGTTTCTCTCAACTGCCCTATGAGGACTGACAAAATTTTAAGACACTGCAGAATATTGAAACTTAACATGAAAAAGAATCATGTTAAGAGGATCTTTCTAATGACATGTTGGAAAAAAGTATTATATGAGTATGTGTGATTACGGTATCTACTTTCAGATAGGTACCCCTATTTTTTCATCTTCTGAGTCAGAGCTGCATTCATGATTTTCTATGAGGAAACCTTGCTTTCAAGTGATCTAAGTTAAGGCCTTTGTTTCCTAGAGTGAACCCCTGAAAATACTGTATTGCTTGGAAGGCGGGTCCACTCTTTATTCCTGGGGTGATAGAAATTCGTACATTCCTACATGCCACAACAAACTGAAATATAAAATATACAAACGTTAGCTAAGTAGATACATAAAGTGTCATTCACCATAGAATTTGTGTCTTTCCTTATCCCACTGCCATTTAAAAATACATGTTAAAACTATTTCCCAGTAGTGGGAAAAAAGATGCCTTCCTGGTTGTTTTTCTTCCACAGTCCAGAAAGCTAGAAGGGAAACTTTGGTTAAGAAAAGAGTGTCAGAATCTTGCTGTGTGTTCCATTGTAGAGTAAATAGCCCTGGTCTTTGATTCAAGGCAGATCAAACCATGGACACATTATTCAACATTGTTTAGCTGCCTGGGTCTAGGGTGAAATTACCAGCTGCCTGGGGACCCAGTATTTTAGGTTCAGATCCAGCTGTGCTCATAACACAAGGCACAATGCTTAGTGGCACTGTCAGCCATTTAACATAAAAAGAACATGCTGTAATCAAGTGGGGGCTATTCCACTGTGTCCCTCTAGGGTCCCATTTCAGGGAGCCTAGGAAACCTGCCACAGAGTTCTGAAAGGACATGAAAAGAAATCAGAAAATGTGCCAAGCAGAGCAAAGGTAATTTTTCTCTACAATTTTTTTCTTAAAAATAATCGTCAGTTTCTTTTCAACATGTCTGTTTTTGATAAAGTCATCTTTTAACTGTAAGTTACTATCAGAATCCTACTTTTATACCCATGCATAAGAACTGAATGAGTGTCAGAGGCTCCCTGAAATGTAATAGTGCATTTAAACCATCACGGTTGCCACAATTCTTGAGAATTGGATCTGGTTCTTAGCAAGAATAATGTTGCTTGCCATCTAAATAAAGCTAAGGTTGAGTGTGCAGAAATAACAAAGTCAAAGAGTTGAAGTGAATTCTAGGTGTTTCAAATCTGGGGAAGCTTCAAATAAGTTTTAAGCAATAAAGTGAAGCTTCCATTTTGTATGCATAGTGTCAGTCTGTTGAGGAAAGGCTGGCTTTAAAATACTAGCACCTAAGGTTGTCTTCTCAAAAGGCTCCTTGGAGACATTATTTTAAGTTCCTTTGAATATGGAAGCATAAACTCACCTAGGAGGACCCTCGAGTTTTGAAGGATGGATTCCTGCTGACATCCTAGCCCTGGAATTGTTTCTCTTGAGTTATTCACACATGAAAGCATGTTCATAGGAACAAGTACACATTCCAAGAAGACAGAACCATGGTAGAAAACTTAGGCAAGATAGGAAGAAAATGCAGATAGCTGTAATTTGTGAAACTGTGGAACAACCCCTGTCAGAGGTTGGAAAGGTTAAGGAAGACAAGTATATTATAGGTATAGAATTAAAAAATTGCATGTATTCAGTGCAAATTCCAGTAAAACTTTAAAGACTTTTAAAATAATATCCCTTGGGCTGGGGAATCAAGCTCAGTGGAATAAGTGCTTGCCCGGCAAGTGCAAGGTCCTGAGTTTGATCCCCGGTAGCCCCTGACATAAATAAATAAATAAATAAATAAATAAATAGTAGCCTTTGAATATGGTTGTCCTTGCTTCCGTAATATTTAGTAATTCTATTTGACTACTTAGAAGCTTGTAAATGTACAGCGAGGAATTCTGACTGTCCTGGCTGTCTTAACTAGGTAGGTAAACTCACACAAATCAGTGAAATTCACTGAGATTTCACTTGCTTACCTGTACATTGGAGCAATTACTACAGCCAAAACCAAAATGGGGTAATACTTCAGAAAGTGCATGGCTAATTATGAAGAGCTATGCAAATTTATATCGTTACATAGTCCCCATTGCAATCAGGTAACCAATGAATGAGTAGGCACTTGAATGTAGGCTTCTGATAATTACGCAGAATATTTTACTCACTGATACAGCCTTAGGGCTTACAGCAAAGTCAGGGACATACTAGATCCGTAAGAAAATGTGGGATGAAAAAAATCATTGTCTTATTTCTTCCAAAAAGGCCTAGAAATATTCATTTAATTTTAGAGTCTTCACATAAAAGCCCCATGCTTATGCCAGAAATACATAAGCACTACAAGCCTCTTTTCTTTGACAGAATGGGAATATGATCTTACTTTCTAATCCCAAGGGATCTCTTTCAGTAATTAAAATTATTAAAATTTCAATGTTGAATCAATTGTTGAAGTACTTGACAATTATTGGTTTTATTTCAATAAGTAAACCTTGAAAAAAGATGTGCATTCATATACACATCAAACTAAGTTAATAATAATGTTAAAATAAAAACTAAACTGGGATCTACTATACAAACAGCAAACGTGTGTGATGTTCACCTCACTAAAATGTACGATTGACAGTGGCTTTTTTGCTTATGAGACAAGTGAGAAAGATAGCCTTCAAGTAGCCTGGATGTATACACACGCATGTGCGTGCGCACACACACACACACACACACACACACCACCACACACCACCACCACCACCACCACCACACACCACACCAGTTCTTATTTTGTTTTTAAATGTGACCTTCAAATTAAGAGTACAAAATCTCTCAGTTTTTTAGCACTGGAAATGTCCATCATGTTTTGGAAGTTTCCCCCTGTTCTTTATTGTCTCCAAGAAATCAAAATTTTTTGCTATGAAAATAACTGCCTTAGTTTTGTTGATCTACCAACAAAATATATCAGATAGCATCACCTAAAATTTTTGGGTCATGTTGATTAGGGCTGACCTGAACTTTGTATATAGGCTAGCAATAAGAAAATGATTTTCAAAATAATTTATGGTATAAATAAGTATGCTGGATATATATTTAAAACATTAAGCAATTGTTTTCAAGGGTCCTATAGCACTTGAGAAGTACCATTTCTAAACAAGTAATTGCCACAGTAGTTATAAATCATCTTTATGTGCATTAAAACAACAGGTGCCTTAAGACTGTTTTGATACAACAATTTGCCACTCTCTTTCCATGTACTGTATATATTTGAAAGATACAAACATTGCCTTTACGGTCTTAAAAGTGTCCTAAAATTCAGAAGATTTTTCTTTGTTGATGTTCAAACTAAACTATGCTCCCCACAAGCAGCCATAAGTATAAACAAACCCATAAACATTCATATGTTCACTCTGAAATACTGAGTTATACTATGTTCCTTTAGCATTAAAGAGAAGAGTTGTATGCTGAGTGATTACTTTCTATAAGAACAAGGGCAGGAGTTTCCACTGCCTGCATGAGACCTTCTCACGCAACCTCTATAACAATAGGCACTGCGGAGTCTCTCCCATGGGTCTCGCCTTGTATCCTCGGAAGAATAATTCTTAACTCCCCTCACCTGGCCTTTGGCAAAGAGTAGAGATTACTGAGGCCTGTTTCCCTTGGGGCATGGTCTGAATTACTTGTCCACTTGAGTGATGGTCCTGGCAAAATGTCCAATTGATTGAACTGCCTGTTGTTTATTATTCTAATAGTCCTGAATAAAGTCTCCATGCTTCTCCATTAACACACAATGAAATTCTAGGGGAACATTTCCACAGCACTTCAGAGCTTGTTAACCTAAAAGTAATTGGACATATAAATTTGGAGGGCTTGTTTGTTCTGCCAGCATTAAGTGGAGGAAAAGAATGGCCATGTTTACCCTATTTCAGTATTCCATTCAAAGAAAATATGCTGAAATAATACTGACTATCCCCAGTCCTGACAGTGGGAGAGAGTTTGAGATACCACAGCTGTTATACCACTCTTGTTCAATCACAAATGGCCATGTATGGCTGCTTTAGCGTCTGTATCTTTATATGTAATCACAGATGAAACAACAAATGTATCAGTCATGGAAATTACATCCTGGCTCATTTTTTCACACAACCCCAATGCATGTAACAGATGAAAGGTAATATTCATAGGAGATGGAAGACCTGGGAAGGAACATCACAACAATGGATATTTGAGCATCAAATCAAACAGAAAAACATGTCAAGAATTTGGTAGATTAGGTGGATGATGGTTTTACCAAGGAAGAGCAGAGAACCTCTGAGACTGGACCAACCACAAAGCTCAAAGGAGAAAGGGAGGAGAATTGAGAAGAGCTGAGAACTTGGCAGTAGAAATACTTTAACACTACTTTATCCAGATGAAACTGTTCTGTTGCCATGATTGCTATTGTATTCTTATTGCACGCACAGTTTTTGTTCAGTCTTTGCCACACCTGGAAGTGCTCTAAATAGATGCAGCCTCCTGGGCACAGGCTTGCTCTTTCCTCCCTGAGATGATGGAGACACCTGCAAGGACAACTGTATAGGTGCACAGTGGTTCAACCAATTGAGCCCCTGATATGATTACCAAGTATCTGGCTTGCTCTCATTGCCCTGAACCAATTGTGAGTGAGTCAGAGTAGTCATGGGCAGGGTGAAACTCACCTGTTGTAGCAGACGCTTCTAATATTTTACTTTAAATCTTGGCTTCGTGTGTCTCTGTGCTTTTGCCACAACTTTCTAGGTCTGGACACATTTGTGATGAACAACTTTCCATGGGCCTGGGTTAATATTCTGTGGCTATGTCTCTAGGTCCTTCTCAGGAGCCACCCTGTTGGTGCTAACAGATAAGATATCACAAGGTTGCCGTATACCTACTATGTATGTGTAATCAGGAAGTGCTGAGGAGTTCCTATCCCGTGGGATCAAATATTGACTAATAGGAATTGGGATCCAGCTAATGCATTTATTTCTCACTCTTCTGCAATAACTACTCAATGACAAGTACTTGGAGGGTAACTATGGATGGTAGGAAGTGCTAAGGACAAAACTTTATTTACTGTGGAAAAAACCTAAAATTTGAAGTATACCATGAATTGGTGTCTTAGATACCTTCTCATTGCGGGGGCAAAATATTAGATACCCACAAGTTAAAGGAGGAAAGATGTATTGTTGGTCCAAGTCTGTAGAGGTTTCAGTCTATAGTCTGCAGGCTCCAAGGCAAGGCAGCATGGCAGAGGAGAAAGAGCTCATGACCTGGCAGAAAGGGAACAGAATGAGCTTAAGGACAGAGGGAGGTAGAACCTTCAGGCTATGCCCCACCCCAGTGACCCACTTCCTCCAACCAGGCTTCACTCTCAGCATCACCGATAGCTAAATGGAGCAGCCAACTACTCCACCGAAGAGCACCATGCCCCATGACCTAATATCCTTGCAAAAGCCTCACCTAGGGGCTCATGAGGCTTTGGGGGGACAATGAGATGTAAACTGTAACAACTGGGTTAACAAAGCAGAGTACTATAGAGTATTATAAAGCAAGTCATATCTTCCCATTGCAAAGTAGTCAATCTTAAGCTGTTTGAGACATTTGCTTTTATTCTTTAAGATTTTGGAAACATTTATAAATATAAATTGTACAAAGGTGATCACAAGACATCCACAGTAAGTTTCATTTTATACCACGTAGAATCCACCTTGATAATATACCTTGTATTGACCCATTTCCATACTCCGCTTTATGCGTTTTATTCACTTCCTCTGTAGAATTCAAATTTCCTATAAATTAATAAGGTACAAGCCTTTGCCTCAGGCCCTACACTAACTTACTAGGACACATCCATCAAAGGTCTTCCAGGAAACTGACAGAAGATCATCCTACCTTGTATATTGCTGACTTAAGTAGTTGGTAGACAACCCAAATGGTAGGAAATGCTAGTCATAGAAACTATATTTATTAAGAGAAAAAGAAAGAGACTTGAGGTCGTTTCATGAACTGGGTTATTGTACCAGAATACTGAAGGACTTTCAGATGATTTATATCTTCACATGGAGTGCAAAATTTTGGGAACTGTCTTATATTATGTAAGGTATTTACTTTGGTTGTTAGATACTTAGCAATGTGTGTGTGCCTCCTGATTTAGAGATGTCTGAAAGGGTCTACAATGAACAAAAGAACATTAGAAGTCAGGCAGCCCAGGAATTTCCATTTCATGCAAATTCTGAAAATTTCTTGCAGAAAGATAACAACTATCCTGGCTCTTAAATGCTCTAAATAAAATATCTCAATTTACATGGGAAAACTCATGAAGGCCAAGATGGTACTGTTTCTGAGTTAGGAAAAAGAACTATCACATATTCTATGACAATATTTCTCAGGATACTTGGGATTTGGACTTTTTGAGTTTCTTTTAAATTATAAATTGACAAATTATAGATGTATATATTATGGATTAAAAGTGATGTTATTTATGAATACAATGTAGAATAATTAAGTCAAAATAAGTCATATATCTATCATCTCAAATAGTTATCATCTTTCATGGTAAGAATTTGAATTTTATCGGTCTTAGAAATTTTGAAGCATACACAGTATTATAATTCATTACATTCCCATATTTTGTAATATATCTCGATGAAAAAATATTCCTTCACACACACAGTCACCTTATCTTTGACAAAGGCTAAACATGTTCACAGGAAGAAAGATAGCCTCTTTAATAAATGGTGCTGGAAAAACTGACTCTTCACACGCCAAAGACCAAAATTTGACCCATGTCTATCACCATGTACTAAATTTAAGTCAAAATGGATCAAAGATCTAAATATTAAAACAGAAACAGTGACTCTATGGAAGAGAAAGTAGGTAGAAATCTTGAAGACATAGAGGTAGGCAGAGAGTTCATGAACAAAAATAAAACTGCATGAGAAATACTTCAAAGAAGCAACTGGGATCTCATCTTATTGAAAAGTTCTTTCAAAAGAAGTCACCAAAAGAGTAAAAAGAAAACCCATGAATTGGGAGAAAATTGTAGGCAACTATCTCTCAAAAAGGACCAGCCCCCAAAATGCAAAAACCCAACCCAAAAGTGAGCATCTGAGATGAATACACACTTCTCAAATGAAGAAATAGTAATGGTAAATAAATATATGAAAAATGTTCTTTTTTTTTTTTTTTTTTTGCGGTACTGGGGATCGAACTCAGGACCCTGCGCTTGCTAGGCAAGCGCTTATTCCACTGAGCTATATCCCCAGCCCATGAAAAATGTTCAACATCATTGGTCATTCAAGAAATGCAAATTAAACCTGAGATTCCATCTCACCTCAGAAAGAACGGCTGTCATCAAGAAATCAAACAATAACAAATGCTGGAGAGGCTGTGGGGAAAAAAGGACTCTTCTCTGCTGCTGGTGGGAGTGTAGATTGGAGAAAGCACTGTGTAAATCAGTGTGGAGATTCCTCACAAAGCTAGGACTGGAAGTCCCATTAGCCCAGCTATTCCCCTATTTTCCCAGAAGAATCAAAAACATAATATGACAGCAATATATATGCATCCATGTTTACAGAAGCACAATTTGTCATAACTAAATCTTGGAAACAACCCAAATGCCCATTAACTGAGGGATGGATGAAAAACAAGAGGAATTTTTATACAGTGGAGTATTACTCAGGTATAAAAAAGATAAAATGGAGGCCTTTGTAGTTAAACAGATGCAGCTAGAGACCATACTCATAAGTGAAATAAATTGGACCCACCTGTGTAAACATCATATTATCTCCCTGGTGCAAGAAATTGAAAGAGTAAATAAAACCCAAAATGTACAATAGATGTTATGGGAGGGAAACAAATTGCTCAAGAGAAGGAACTGCTGGGATGAGAAAAAGGATAAAAAGAAAGAAAGAAGGGAAAAATATATGTAGAAATATATGAATAGCTGGGATAATTGCACTGCTGATGTCTAACATTTTATTGAAAGGAACAATTTAATGCTTAATTTTTTGACCAGTTTTGCATACTGATATCTGGTAATCTGATCTACTAATTTAAAGACAACAATATGCAATATAGCAACCATTGTTGAGTTTCTACCATCTTTAGTAAAGCTCTATACCATTTCTAATGTTTTTTAAAATGATTTTTATTCTTTTTAATGGTTTGATCAATCTCACATTCTTACATCTGGTAATCTGAGCAACTTCTTGAAGATAACAATAAGTAATATAACAACTACTGCTAATTCCTATCATTTTGTTTTGAAACTGTATGATTTTTATTTTTTTTGCTTTGTTTTGTTTTTGTCAATGTTACTGTTATTTTGTTATTTTTTTATTCTCTTTAAAAGAAAGAAATTTTTTTCAAAAGAAAGAAAAAATATTCCTCTGGACTAACTAAGACTTAGTATTTTTCCACCATCTGTATTTTTCCAGTCTCTAGTCTCCTGTGATAACCATTCTACTATTTCTTTGAGTTTAATCATTTTAGCTCTACATGTAAGTAAGAATGCAATGTATTTGTTTTCTTGTGCCTGACTTATTTAAATTAACATAATTTTCTCCAATCCTATCCATGCTGTTGCAAATGACAAAGTTTCTTTCTTTTCTAAATTTATAACGATATTCCCTTAAAGATATATATTTCAGAGTTTCATCCCTTTATCTAATGAGTTGATTCCACGTCTTGGCTAATGTATTTGTGTGAAGGAATACAAAACATTAGACATGTTTTCAACATATACATTTCAAATATTAGAGTATACACTCAAAAGTGGATTGCTGAGTCGTATCCTTATTTTAATTTTAGTTTTTCAAGAAACTTCCATGTAGTTTTCCATAATTGTTATTATACTATCTTACATTCCCACAAATAGTATATAATATTTTCCTTTCCTCCAGAGACTTCTTGGCTTTTCAGGGACAGTTTGTTATTTAAACTACTGGCCACATACTGTGTTACTTCGTGACTGTTCAAAAAATTCAGTTGACATTATTAAAGGAATTAGGCACATATCTGATACTTTGGGGAATTCCAGAACCCTAAGATTGTATACTGTAGAGAATATTCGTGTTGACGATAACCTCTATGGGAGATCATCGAAATGTGGCTCACATTTAATGGTAAAATCATCCAAAAATTTTACACAACCACTTCATATATGGAGAGTTATCATTACTTGTATGGAGGCAAGGATTTCACGTATACAATCATTCTCTGTGAGAATGGTTCCAAAGCATTTGAAAATAAGTAGAATCTCAGAAAGAAAAGTGATGGGTTCCAGCATATTCAAAATTCTGCAAAGTCATCACGGTGGCAATCCAGTATGGCAAGGAGCCCAAAACAACAGCGAGTCACTCCAAAACTAATTCTAGCCTCCTCTTTCCCCAAGCCTAACCTCAGCTTTCTGTTTCCTGTTTGCCTATGCACCAACACTCCCCCAGTCAGCATTTGTTATGTCCCCCTGACCACCTATGTAAACTCCACTCGAGCCCACCCCATAGATTCTTTGTCTCCTAGCTTTCCCCTTCAGAGTGTCCTTGCATTCTCTTATAGCCCTTCCAGTCCCTCAATAAAGGCTCTTTTTATCTTTGTTCTTTATCTCATTTGTGCAAAAACAAACAAACAAAACACCTTACAAAAATCAGCAAGGTAACTTTGTTTGTGAACAAACATTTAGATCATTTAGATCTAAACATTTAGATTAGTGTGAAGTCAAGAATAATTTGCAATGGTGATTTACTAGCATAACTACTTGGATGCATTGTAAATTTAACAATGTGATTATCATTTTATCCTGCCTCCAAGTAATATACTTTATCTAGGAAATGGGATCAGATTATGGCATTGCCATAATAGCCTAAGTTTTTCCAAATATTTGTCAGGAATTACTTACAAATTTTGGAGCCATATTAGGCAAGGATGATGTATACTTTCCCTAAAATATTCTCTTTGGAGATCATATGGAGGCTGTCAAAATGGGAATTGTCATAAAGTAGTACTTTTTCTCTTTATTTGTATTTTATATAAGAGAATCCATACACTATTTAAGCTTATTTATCTGATTCATTTCACCCAATATTATGGTCTCAAGGTTCATCAATTCACCCACAAATGCCTCAACTTTATCCATATTTATGTCAGAGTAGTACTCTGTTGTGTGTAAATATCATATTTTTTGTAATTATTCCTCTTTTGATGGGCATAGAAGCTATTTCCAAGATTTAACTACTATAAATGTTCTACTATAAATATAGTATACATATATCACTGTAAGACGATGACATTAATTGTTTTGAGCAAATACTGAGAGAGAGAATATCTGGTTCAAATGGAATTTCTATTTTTAGTGCTTTGCTGTAATCTTCACACTGATTTCTACAGGGCTTGTACTAGTTTTCATTCCTATCAATAGTGTAGACGGCTTCCCCCCCTCAGCCCCACCAGCAATTGCTATTATTTGATTTCTTGATGACTGTATCTTTCTGGAGCAGTATGATATCTCAGTGTTGTTTCAATTTGCATTTCTCTAATGCTGAGCAATGCGGTGCTGAAGTTAGGAAACAGGAAGTAGGGAAATCTTTTTTCAAATGCAAAAGATAACAAGAGATGGAGGGAAGAGGGAAGGAAGGGAGGGAAAAGGAATCAGAAAAAACTAAAGAAAAAATGGAAATAAAACTTTTGCAAATGGAATGGACACCATGAGCTGGAAGGAGTAGGGAGGGATGGGAGGAGCAGGGGGTGAATAAAGCATTAAAGTATATTATGCAGATGCATCAACTCGGCACAGTAAGTGTAATCATTACGTACTGCAAACACATACTAATACAAAGTGGTATTCTCGGTTTCCTTAGTGACAGAGGACTTTAGAAATGTCTGATCGCAACTTAGAAGCCTTGGGGGATATAAAGGAAAGCTAGAGATAATTAGGACACAAAATATTAGACACAAAGTAAAGTCGAAGAAGTACTGAATTTTCTTCAAGTCTTGAAGAGTTATCCTGTAAACCAATTCTAAGTTTATATTAGGGATAATTATCTGCTTTATTTGAAGATTATGGAGAACTCTACATTGCCTAATGAATTTTTTGATTTTCAAGGTTAGTAGTTCAATAACTTCATATATCCATGACACCAGTGCTTCTGTTTAGTAGTATACATTTAGTTTCTAATTGTCTTTCTCCTATGAATGTTTTCTATTAGATCATAATTTACATGAGTACTTTGACCATGTCTTTTTCATAAATCCATATGCTAGAAACTAGCTAATAACAAATATTTGTAGGATAACTTAATGAAGTAAATTAGTATGCTATGGTGATTATCATAAATTTGGGTCATTAGAGAAATACAACCTCATGAAGATTTAGACTAGCTTTTTTTCTTTAATTTATGCATTTTGGTAATTGTTGAAATATTTCTGGACAATTTTTTGTTTTACATAATAATATGTGAGGCACTAGGAATTCTGAGAAACAAAACCAGTACACAAAATAAACACTGAAAAATTGCTGCTGATTTGAGCTTCCACTGTGGAATAATGTAATTTTTGTATCATAAAATTTGAAAGGGATATTAAAGAATTCATTTATGACAAAGTTTGGAATAATCATTCACATATCACTTTATAAATCTTGAAGATATTACTTGGGCCTTAGAAATTAAAAAGTCAATTATCCTTCAAAATATATTCTTCCTGTCCTTCCAGTGTAACAGGAGTCTCAGTGTTTAGCAGATCTTATGGCTGTTCAAGTTGAAGAACTTCCTTCTCCTTTGCAACTAATCTGTACTGATCTGGATGAAAGTATGAGTACAAACAGTGAGAACAACTTTGAAAGCAGGGCACTTCTAATCACTTGTTTCCTCTTTCTTCTGTGTATAAAATGAATGTGTGAATCATGTGCATAAAGGTGTTGTTAATGAAGCTACAAATGAAACATAATTCTAATTTGTAAATCTGAGGAAGCAACCTAAAAAAAAGAAAGCCATACAGCAAAATTCCTTATACATATATACTTGCAAGCATTCCTTACAAAATTATAAATGACATTCAGCACTGTGTAGCAAGTCTATATTATGACCAAGTATCATTTACATCATTAACGCAAGTTTTATTTAATGTTTGAAAGAGAAAAGCAATCAGTATAAGTCACTCTGCTAACAAAGAAGCAGAAAGTAACATGCATTGCAACAGATTTGGAAAAGTGTATAGTGCGCAATTCCTAACAGAATTATATTAGAAACATGCAGAGTACTAGAAATAAATGTTGAAAATGATAAAACCCATCCATAACAAATTTCTATCTCCTGCTTCTTTTTTTTTTTTTTTTTTTTT
>PVLD010014162.1:0-53353 GCA_004027595.1 Dinomys branickii
TTCAATTCTTTTGCATTTAGGTAGATATGCTCTATGGGCTAGAATGTGGTCAATTTTAGAGAAAGACCCATGTGCAGCTGAGAAAAATGTGTATTCTGATGTTGTGGGGTGGAACACTCTGTATACATCTACTAAGTCCATTTGTTCACACTTTTGGTTCAGGTCTGTTATTTCTTTGCTGAGTTTCTGTCCAGTTGACGTGTCTCTTTGTGTCAGAGGGGTGTTTACGTCCCCCATTAAAATAGTGTTATTAGTTAGTTGATTTTTCACGTCTGTTAAGACTTGACTTGTAAAATTTTGTTCTCCATTGTTTGGTGCATAAATGTTTAGGATTGTTATCTCTTCCTCTTGCTTCTTTCCCCTAACTAGTATGTAATGGCCTTCTTTATCTCTTTTGATTGTTTTTGGTTTGAAGTTTACATTGTCTGCAAACATAATAGCTACCCCTGCTTTTTTCTGGGGACCTGTTGCGTGGAGAATTGTTTTCCATCGTTTAACTTTCAGCCTGTGGATTTCCTTTTGAGTAAAATGTGTTTCCCGTGTACAGCATATCGTTGGATTGTGTTCCTTAATCCACTGCCAATCTTTTCCTTTTGACCGCTGAATTGAGGCCATTTCCATTAATGGTTATAATGGTTATATGTTGGCTTATTCTAGTCATGTTATTTACTTGTTGTTTTCCTACTTTTGCTATCTGTTTACTTACTTGTTCTGTTTGAGGGTTTCTTTCTATTGTTGATCTTGAGATTCTGGTCATTTTTTTCTCTGTGTAAAATATCTTTTAGTGCTTCTTGCAATGCTGGTTTGGCACTCATGAAGTTCTTCAGTTGTTCTTTGTCGTGGAAATGTTTTATTTCTCCATTGAATTTGAAGGATAGTTTTGCGGGATACATCAGTGTGGGTTGGAAGCTGTTTTGTCTCAGAATCTGTAATACCTCACTCCAAGCTCTTCTTAATTTCATGGTTTCCGTTGAGAAGTCTGCTGTGATTCTGATGGGCTTTCCTTTATAGGTGATCTGTTTCTTTTCTCTAGCAGCTTTTATAATTGTGGTCTTTTGCTGGATGTCTGTGATCTTGACTATTCTATGTCTGTGTGTGGTTTTCTTTGGGTTATGGCTCGTTGGGGTTCTATATGCCTCGATTAACTGTACTTCAGTATCTTTTACCTTGTTTGGGAAATTTTCTGCTATTATTTCAGCAAATATTCTTTTTATATCATTTGTGTTGTCTCCTACTGTTTCACTGACTGCTATTACTTGAATATTATTTCGTTTTGCCTCATCTTGCAGCTGTTGGATTGATTTTTCTTGGGTCTTTGATGATTTTATGAGATCCTTCCTTTCATGCTCATAAGCTGCCATGCTGTCTTCAAGGTCTGAAATTCTATCTTCGGTTTCATTTAAGTGGTTTTGCAAGCTTTCAAGGGAAGTTTTCAATTCCTGGCAATCTCTTTGGACCTGTTTCATTCTTGGTAATTCATTCCTAAATTGCTCTTGTAACGTTTCCATTTGTTTCCTACTTTCTTCTATTCTTTTATCTATTTCTTCTCTATGTGTACGGAACATTTCTTCCATTATAGTTTTCAGTTCATTTTTTGTCTGAGAGATTATTGTAGGTATGTGGCTTATTTCTGCTTTAAGCTCTTCTATGTCCTGATGGAGTTGTTTCTTTATTTCGGATGCAATCGTTTCAGAATTTGCAGGTATGTGACTTCCTCATTCCTCTGTATCCTTGCACCCAGGACTTGTTCTGGGTGGGGTTGAATTCTGAGAATGCATTTTGTTCTTCTGTCTTCCCATTTTTGGGTATCAGATTCAAAATATTGAGCTATAAATTCCCCAGGCAGTTCACCAGGCAAAGGTCTGTTGCAAAGGCTGCTCCAGTGACTCCTTCTCTTCGGGAGAATGTCCCTTAAGCTTTCTGCTGAGAGTTCCGCTCAGTAGGCTGCTCATATGCTGTTTTGTGGGTCGAGCTACTCCCTACCCAGAGACCTGGCTGGGGCGCATAAACAGCTCTCCGCCCCAGGGACCATGCAGGCAGGGGGCCGCTCAGGTGCTCCTCCCTGGGTGGAGCTCCTCCCCCACTCAAAAATCCTGTTGGGGCGCCCACCCAGCTCTTCTGTCCCATGGTCCGTGCAGTCAGTAGGGCCATTCAGCTGTCCCTCGCTGGGTAGAGCTTCTCCCCGACTCAGGAATCTGGCTAGGGTGCCCAAACGACTCACCCTTCCCTGGGATCGTGCAGGCAGGAGTGCCGCTCAGGTGTATCTCCCTGGGTCGACCTTCTCCCCAACTCAGAGATCCGGTTGTGGCACGTAATCGGCTCACCTGTTCCGGAATCCGTGCAGGCAGGAGATCTCCAAAGTGCCAATATCTCGTGCCCCGCCCGCGATTCGCCGCTCCCCAGCGCTTCTCCGCCTCCTCAGGGCTCTTGCAGGAGCCGCCGACGGCAGCCGCTGCAGTGCCCGTGCTCAGGCTGAGGAGGGCGCCGGCTGTGGGGACGGGGACCTGAGCGGGACCCCAGTCCGCAGCCCGGATTAGCGCAGCCTGCCCGAGGAGCGCAGGCTCCGAGTCCGCCCCGCTCCGCAGCTGCCAAAAAGCCAATTTCTGGCCGCAGCCGCCGGGGAGCTGCGCAGGGTCGGGAGATGGGAGGGACCCCAGTGGCCATATTTTGGAATAGCACATCTTGAATCCCATCAGGGTGCAGCATTTTATTTCTAAGTGTCTGTCAGTTGGAGCCATTTAATCAGCCTTTCCCTTATAAACAGAGAAGAGCTATTTATGTCTCATTTCTAGTCTAAAATTAATTCTGATAGTCATTCTGCCTTTTTAATACAATGACATTACTATAATTTTAGTAAGATACTTTTTGACTGTATTTGCCTCTCGTAGCTTTCTAAGCTGCAAAAAAAAAAGCTTTTTCAAAAACCACAAGGGGAAGTTTATAGTCATATACTCCATCTTATGATAAACTTATCAGTTGACCTAGAATCAGAGAAGATGGAAAAAGTCAAGAAGTCAGTTAATTGTACCATAATATTCTTGTTTTAATGGTACTATTTTACTGCCCTTAAATAAGAGCAGTGGTTCTTTGCTGTGTGTAGGGTAGGTTGGTATGAACATCTGAGTCCCTAGGAAGCTTTTTAAAGTTATGTGAAGAATCTTGTTTCCTATCTCCAGAATTCACACAAAAACTCCCGTGTCTTAAGAGACAGAAGGCCTGTGTGGTTTGTAATGATCTGACGTCTCCAAAGTCAAACACTTAAGTATATTTGCTTCAATGTTCAGATTAACAAAGCTGACACTTACTTTGAATTATACTGGAAAATATAACTAAACAAGATTGCAGAAAGAGAATCAATCCAAAGTATTCTTTGGGTGAATAAATACACTGGTCAGCCCTGTTATTTTTAGTAATGAAACCTACTTTGGTAAAACCCACTATATTGGTTTTACTGATATAGTTTCCCTATGTGTTACTTTATAAGCTCAGATCTCATGTTCTGTTACAAGCTCGCTTAGTTTTGGAATCACCTCATGAATCCTGTGGGTATTTACCAGAAGAAATTGCCAGAAGGTTGACTGATCAGAAGCCATTCCAAGGTCCCATTCCTTATGATTTATGCAAGTGGCTCACATCTGGTTAGTCACTTAAAAACAAATAAAAACAAAACAACATGTGTGTTTGTGTGGCTGTACTCATTAAGAAATAAAAGTTGCCTTTTCTCCTAGTGAAGAAAAAATTCATAAAATTGCTAAGTTCAGAGTGACAACTTCGGGTGATTTTGTATTATCAAAATGCTACATACAACTTCTATTACAAAAATTTCTAAAATTATAACACTATAGTGATACATATATCCAAATAAGTTTTTCTATTTAATAATTCATTTTGTACCTAAAGATAATGACTCAGTACTGTAAAAGATCAATTTGACAAGTATAGTTACTCAATAAATACAACTGGCTAGATAGTGATAATGGTTCTAAATTGGGAGTTTATGCTAAGAATGCCATGGGATAAATAGAATGCTTATAGAGGGACTATTCCCCAAGGAACGAATTACAACTTAAAAAAGAAGTTAGTATTTTAGAATACTTTGTACTCAAATAATCTATGTTTTAAATATGATTTCTAGGTAAGAGGTACAAAAAAATCTTACACTTGAAGTAGTTTCAGAATGTGATGTTACAGTATAACTGCAGCCCTGGGTGTGTGTGGTGCACACCCTTCTATCAGAAGAGACACTGAAGATGTGAATGAGAATGAATTTTGAGTAGTGACTTGTCTTAGATGCCTGCACTCTCTGTAGCAGTCTGTACCTGCTATTTTTAGGGGAAAAGCTTTATGAAATAGTGATAGTGTAACTTTTCTAGGTGCTTTTTTTGTTAATCCTCATAGTGACCTTATCTATGAGGTTTTTTTTTTTTTTTTAACTGCATTTACAGAGAAGTAAACTCAGGAACGGAGAAGCTAGGTGATTATGTAGTGAAGATCACAGCTGTAACCTCTAGATGCAAACCTAAGATCTGAGCCAAGGGCTTCCATCTTAGTCTGTGCTATCTCCAGTGCAGCTTTCAAAGTTCTGGGGGAAAGGACAGTGAGAGGATGTTGAGAAATAAAGATAAGAGACAATATATAAAAAGCTGAGGTCAGTGAGCCCTCTCTCTGGCTGAGAGAGAAAGGAACTACTCAAGCCCCGCAGCGCCTTTATTTCTACACTCAGGAGGTCGATGTCGTTTCAGCCGGGCTGCGTAACCACTCTGCCCAGCTCTCCAGAACGCCTGTGTTCTTGGAACCGGAATAGCTTGTTTCTGTGGCTCACCTCACATGTGCGATCCATCTCCATCCTTAGCCCCTCCCCACAAGCCTGTATAAAGACAGATACACACGTATCTTCCTTAGTTAAGTGAAACTACATTCTAAATTAATGAAGTTAGATGTTTAAAAAACAATGAAATGGAGATGACAGTTTCTATGATATCATTGCAAATCTCCTAGATGAGCTTAGAGATTTCTGTAATTAGCAAGGCCTGGGACCTACTATCACAGAATAAAAGTTCTTGAGAACCAAAGACCTGTGGGAGTTTATTAGGTGCTGTGGAGTGAATGGCTCTGTCAAGAAAACTTACGTGCTGCAAAATGTCTTTAGAAAGGCTGTCACTGTTGATTTGCATTATGGCAGACATCAGTTTGCACAATTTATTTTTAAAAAGTGATCATTACTCTATCATTTTTCATTTAGAACAAGTAAATTTAAGTAGTAGCAAAACTTAGAGTTAATGTATTTTCACTTTATAACCAACCTATCGCATATACCAAAATTTCAATGACCCTTAAATAATTTATCACAAAACCTTACCATCAAGGAAATGATAAAATGTAGAGAAACTCTGATAAGCATTTTTTTGTTTCTACATTATGTTCTGTCACATGGTTGATTTCATAATGTATATATTCTTATGCATGTATGAAATGAATTTTTAAGAAAATTCTGTTATAGGGTGAATTCATCAAACCTTTCTGCATCTATTTTTGCCAAGCTCCTTATTAGAACATGTAAATACAAGGACTACACTTTCTTTACCTGAATAGGCAAGGTTTTTCATGTCAATTTTATATTGTTCTAAGTCCCTGGATAATCCTCTGATACTTTCCATTACTGTTCCTTTACCTTGTTTTTTATCTATTCATGATTATCTCCTAATTTTTTATATGACATATGGGAGACAGAAAATTAATGGGGAGATGTAAAATAAATGAAAAGGACCCCTAGAAAAGGTTAAGAGCACCGAGACGGTGGAGTTGTAAGCGGCACAGAAAGAGCCTCTCTGCGAGTCACTGGAGGTGCTGGAGTATAAAGCAGCGAGGAAGACAGCAGGAGAGAAGAAAGGGGCTGAGCTGTGAGTTGAAGCCCTTCGAGAGAATGAAGAGGGAAACCAGCGGGGAATAAAGAGGTAGACGGTGGGGCCTTGTCCTTGGAACAGGGCTCACTGCAGGAGTGGAGCAGTTCAACCAGGGCACACATGGTGAACTTCTGGTGGTGAGAGCTGAGGGCTCAGTCATCCCGCGTGAGAGAGCGGTTGGCTGGGAGCCATCTTGGACAGGGACCAGCTGAGCTCAGAATTCTGTGGCTGCTGGCTTCATCTAGTGGCTCCTACCTAGGCTCAGGCCTGCACAGCATGCACTCACGACTGCGGGCCAAATAATTCTGGTTTCAGCCAGAAGGTGCAGGCTCCCTGAGATTATCCACTACCCCACCGAAAAGCTACTGGTGGCTTACTGGGATAGACTGGCATGGATCTAGACTCTGCCTCTACATGTCTACCAGTGACAGCAGGGACAAACCTGGAAGGGGATTTTCTCTTTCGCTCTTTCTCCTTTTTTGTTGTGGTGTGGTTTTGTTTTTATTTTTTGTTGTTTTGTTTTTGTTTTTTTCCCCTTTATTGTTTGATCTTGTTTTTCCTTGTCTGTCCCTCTACTCTGCCCTAGTTTCCAAAGTTAGCACAATCCCCCTTTGTCCTCCAGCCTTACTTCTAATTACTTCCTCTTCTTCCACTTCTCTATTTTTTCCCTAACCCATTTTAAATTTTAACCCCGAGGGAAAATTTGACATATTAAAGGCTTGTATGATGCATATAATTTTCTGGTTTGTTTTAGATTTTGTTATAGAACTACAAATTTAGTTCATAGGGGTAAAGGTAGCAAATTAATGATTAGCTCAGTTTTTCATTTTCTAGGCTGTGTTTGATTCTGTTGTCATTACTGATGGTACCACTATAGTAAAAAATGCCATAGTTGTTCTAAACAGCTATTCCTGGTATCCCAAAATGGAGATTGACTGAGGGTCACAGAAAATACTGTGGCACAATGCCAAAGAACCCAGAGCTGGGCCAAACAGGCAGCAACTTCTTATCCCCAACAAATTGAAGAGGTAGGGAATTGAAGAGGCAAAGAGTAATAATTTGACACATAGTAAGTGAAGCATGTAGAACTCTAAATAGTCATGATCAAAAAACAGTCTCCATCCAGGCATATCATAGTCAAGATTGCAGAAATTCAGCACAAGAGTAGAATCTTAAAAACTGTTAGGGAAAAGAAACAAATCACCTGTAAAGCAAAGCCCATCAGAATCACAGCTGACTTCCTAGCACAAATCCTGAAATCAAGGAGAGCTTGGAATGAAGCATTTCAAGTTCTAAAGGAAAACAACTTTCAAAGCAGACTGATGTAGCCAGCAAAACTATCTTTCCAAACTGATGGAGAAATAAGATATTTCCATGACAAAGAACATTTGAGGAAATTTATGAGCACCAAAGCAGCACTTCAGAGTGTTTTGAAGGACATTCTAGAAAGAGATAAAAAGGACTACAACTCTGTGAACCCCAACAGAAGGAATTCACCAGGCAAGGTAAACAGTTAAATACAGAAAGGGGAAAAAAGAGGGGGGAGTAAACAACAGGAAAATAACATGACAAGGATAAGTCAATAGATAACAGTAATAACCTTCAATGTTAATGTTCTCAGTTCACCAATCAGAAGACAAAGACTGGCAGAAAGGCTCAAGAAGCAAGATCTAACAATATGCTGCACACAAGAAACACATTTAATTAAAGAAATTCATAGACTGTGAAGTCAAAGGGTAGAAAACGATACTCTATGTAACAGGAAACCAGAAAAAAGCAGAGGTAGCTAGTCTGTTTTCAGATAAAGTTAATTTCAAGCCAAGACCGATTAAGGGAGACAAAAAGGACACTACATCCTTGGGAAGTGTGGTAGATTATCAACTTGTAACACTCAGCTGAACTGAATCAGTATGGTGCTGGGTGTGGAAGGCTCACCTGAGGATTGTTGCCAGTGGCATGAGAGGCAGAACTGGAGAGGAAAACGTTTTGAGGTTACTGGGAGCTGAGAGAGGTTGTTGGGAGCTGGTAGAAGCTGTTAGGTGCTGTTAGAAGCTGTAAGAAGCTGATGGTTCTCTTGGAGGAGCTTGTCATGCTGGCTTTCTTGATAAACTCTGCCATTCTCATTGTCCGAGGAGCTTGGGACCTTGTTACTGAGAATGGCTTCGGTTCACTTTGGGAGAGCTCTGGTCCTCACTTGAAACATCACTTCCTGGCTCTGGAGGGGTAGATGGTGCGCTGTTCACATTCCTGGAGAAGCTTGTCATGTTGGCTTTCCTGATGGGAATTTGGCTTTCCTCATCATTGGATGAGCTCAGGACCTCACTGTTGCTGAGAAAGTCTGTGGTACTGTTTAGGGGAGCTCTGGTTCTTTGTGTGTCACTTCCTGGCTCCAGTGTAGATCCTTCAGCCTTTAAACAGATCCTTCATCTTGCTGGCATAGACTTCCTAGTTTCCATCACTGACTTTTGGGCCTTCTCAGTGCAGATCCATGAAACAGGCCTGCATGAGACAATGTTATGGGCTCTGGGCCTCCAGCTGGACTCATACTGGATTCTTTGGTTTTTAGTGTGTGGATGTATTTCCTGCACTCTTTGTATATGATTCTTTGGGTGACTATTATAATCTTATAAAATATGTGTCCTGTATTATATTATTTCCCCTTGCTAAAACCCAAAACTATGACAGAAAGGGAATAATGCAAGAAGAGATAACAATTACAAATATATGTGCAACAAGTACCAGCACACTCAAGGATCTAAAACAAATACTAACATGCATGACAAATCAAATACGCACTAATACGTTTGTATGGGGGATCTCAATACCTCATTGTCAAAAATAAACAGATCAACTAGACAAAAAATCAATAATGAAGTATTAGGACTGAACCAAACTTTGGAACAAATAGACTTTGTAGATGTCTACAGAGTGTTTCATATACCACAACATCAGAATACACATTCTCCTCAGCTGCACATGGAACGTTCCCCAAAATAGATCACATACTAGCTCACAGAACATGCTTAACTAAATACAAAGGAATTGAAATTATCCCATATATATTATCTGACCATAGTGCAATGAAAGTGGAAATCAATGGCAAAATTAACCATATAAACACATGGAAATTAAATAATATGTTCCTGAACAACCAGTAGGTCATAAATGAAATTTAAGCAGAAATTAGACAGTTTCTACAATGAAAAAAAATGACAGTACAACATGCCGGAACTCAGGAGACACCATGAGAGCAGTCCTGTGAGGAAAATTCATAGCAGTGAATATACATATGAAGAAAATGGAACAAGTTCAGGAAAAACAACTTCCTCTTGAATCTCAAAGTTCTACAAAAAAGAAGAGCCGCACAAGCCCAAATCTCATACGAGGGAGGAAATTATAAAGACCAGAGCAGAAATTGATGCTGTGGAAACTAAGGCAAGACGGATGCAACGAGTAGAGGAGCTGGTGCTTCCTAAGAGTGAACACAGTGTCGGAGGCACACTGGCTGGGGGAGGCGGGTCCGGTCAGGGGCGAGGGGGCAGCCGGCCCACGGACACCCCGAGGCCGGTGTGCATCCACGTCGACGAGCTGTGTGCTAGTGAGACGGAAAATGCAGAAGAAATGGACGGATTGTGAGACGTATATAAACTACCAAGGCTGAATCAAGAAGATATGAAACTCCTAAATAAACCAGTATCAATCAATGAAATCAAACATGTAATTAAAAACATACCAACAAAGGAAAACCCAGGCCCTGCTGAATTCACTGCTGAATTTTACAAGAAATTTAGAGAAGACTCAACACCACTACTTCTCAAACTCTTTAATAAAATTGAAAGGGAAGCAGTACTCCCAAATTCTTTCCTGGAAGCACACATTATCCTGATTTAAAACCAGAGAACCATGACCAAGTGGGATTCATACCAGGTATGCAGAGATATTTCAACATACAGAAATCAATAAATATAGTACACCATGTTAACAGAGCCAAGGGAAAAAATCATGATCATCTCAATAGATGGAGACAAAGCCTTTCACAAAGTCCAGCACCCATTCATGATAAAAACTCTATAGAAAATTGGGATAGATGGTCTTTATCTCAACAAACCAACCGCCAGTGTCATACTAAATGGACAAAAACTGAAAGCTTTCACACTGAAATCAGAAACAAGATAAGGATGTCTACTGTCTCCACTCTTATTCAACATGGCTCTGGAAACTTGAGCCAGAGCAGCTAGACAAGAGAAAGAAATAAAAAGAATAACGATGATAAAGGGAGAAGTTAAATTGTCACTATTTGTCAGTGACATGATACCCTACATAGAAGACCCCACAGACTCCACTAAGAGCTGCTTCTAAGCAAATTCAGTAGTGCAGCTGGATACAGTCACCACCCAAAGCTCAATAGCCTTTCTTTACATGAATGACAAACTCACTGAGAGAGAAATTAGAGAAATAAACCTTTCATAATAGCATCCAAAAGTACAAAATACCTAGGGATCAACCTAACAACGTATATAAAACGCCTCTACATTGAAAACTACAGTACTCTGGAAAAGGAGATTGAAGTGGGTATCAGAAAATGGAACGCTGTCCTTTGCTGTTGAGTAGGAAGAACCAATATAGTGGAAATAGCCATACTTCCAAAATTGTTATACAGATTTAATGCAATTTTGATCAAAAGTCCAGTAGCGTATGTCACAGAATTAGAGAAAACAATAATGTGGAACTGGAAGAGACCAAGAACAGCAAAGGCAGTTCTGGGCAACAGGCAAGACCCCGAGGGCATCACAACCCGGACCTGAAGTTACGCTATAAAGCTACTCTGGTAAGACAGCATGTTTTATGTTGTTTTCTCTTTAAAATTTAAAAAAATAAAGTCTTCTGTGGATTTTAAGTTTAAGAGAACATTGGAAAGAACCTTTAAGATATTTCTTCACATATCAAATTTCTGTGTATTTCTAACTTTGCCTATAGCTTCTTAAAATCCTATTTAAGCAACTGTTTTTGTGGAATCTTGGTTAAAAGTCTCTAAATAGAAGCACTTTACTACTGGAATCAGTTCATATCAGATTACCCTTTCATAATCATAGCATTCTTCAGGATAGTCAGCATACAACCAAAACATGGGATATAAAATTATAAGCTTCCAGAATCTCATTTTAGAGTATTCTCTTGTTAGCATTCTTTGAAGGATTTTGAAAACATGTGCTTTATATTTTTTCCTTTGTTGTCAAGAAGAGTAAATTAAAGACTATTTCTAGCCCCACTCTATAAATTCCCTCACTTACAGGTTTGCATAACACTTCACAATTATTTAGAAATAAGTTTTGTGGCTTAACTGTGTTTTTCTCAAGAATCTAATACTTAGATGTGTGTGTTTTGGAAATTTGACAACAACATAGTTTGTGGTCACAGTTGCTTTAGCTGTTACAAGATGTTTAAAAATCACTTTTGAAAAAAAACACTCCTGTCATTTTTCTATGTGTGTTTTTTAAAAAGCAAAATTATGACCCACCTCTGTCTGTGTTTCTGAGTGTTCTCCACCATTCCTCTGCCCAAAATACTTGTATTCTTTGTCCAAACGTAATAATTTTATGACCATATGCACATGCCTTTGCTTTGGCTTTTTCTTGTCCTTGGAATTATACCCGTAACCGTGGTCAAATTTTCCGCTCTTTAAGGGCCACATATTTGTTTAAGGAAGTAGGAAAGGGGAGGGTCAGAAAAGGAGGGTAGGTGGGGAAAAGGAAAAGGAGGGAAAGGGGAAGGAAAAACATGAGAGAAGAGATGGAGGGAGGAAGAGAGACAGACAGTTTTTTATGTATTATGGGAGCTATTTTGTTGTCCTTGAAAGTCCCTTTTATAGTATGTGTTTCTCTCTTAGATACTTTTGTAGCTTATATATAATTACGTACATATTTTATCTCCCCAGTACTATTTTTTGTACACTGTTAGCAAATGACCTATAGTGTTGTAAAGACTATGTTAATATATATGTTTAAAAACATTATTTGCTTTATACAAGTAAAAGTTTATAAAGACAAAGTTAAATATACAGTTTTTGGCAAAGAAATAACAATTCTGCTGATATTGGCTGTGCTGGTGAGTGAATGAATCTGTTAACAGTCACAGAGTGATAAACAGTAACAGACTGCTTTCACTGCAGCAGTTTGTAGGTGGTACTACCATGTTGAACAGGGCACAGGTTTGGTTTAGGGCCGCAGTGAGATGAAGGAATACAGCAAGCCCTTGTCTGGCCTGTGTGGATACCAGGATACCAGCACCCGGGATAGCAAGGTGGGGGACAGTATTTATATTTTTGGCTGTCATTAAGGCCTCTGTGTTAGCAGTGATCCCTAGTAATTTATAACCCAAAAATGGTAGCGGGCACACTGGAAATCATAAGGATTATCTCCAAAACAGGGACTATCAAAAATTGGCCATAGGAGTTATAATGCAAGCTCAGGACTAAGTTCTGTGCTGGAGATCTGGACGAAAGGCTAATAAGAAAAATGAATTAAAAGGGTGGACATTGGTGCTGGTGAATGAAAGAAGTGTTGGAGTTACAATGTCAGATTTTCCATGTATACTTGTAGTTGTAGCTACTCAAGAACATGGAAAAAGGACTGAGAAGGAAGTCTGTCTTCATGTTCACACCTCAAGACTGCCCCTGATCTTAATTCTCATCTATGTGAACTCACTTTATAGCTGAGCAAGTGATACAACTTTATATTTTATCTATTAAGCAGGTGACTCCGAGGACATATTTCCAGTTCTCACTTTTGTCCCACACTCCAGGGTCAGCTGCCTTCTCGACATCTCCATCTGACTATCTACCAAGTATCGGGTGTGTGCATGCATGTGTGTGTATGTGTGTGTGTGTGTGTGTGTGCGCACGTCTGTGTTGCTAGAGATCAAACTGAGGGCTTTGTACAGGCGGGCGAGTGCCTTGCCACAGAGCTACATCCAGCGCCCACTCCAGGAGTCCGTACTGTCTGCAGTCTTCTCTGTGTGAGCTGATGGCATTCCATCTCCACAGTCCCCCAGAGTGAAACTTTGGCGTCATTTAGACTGCTTTTCTCTCCCTGCACATCCAGGAAGGGAAAAGTAGTAGTTTCTGTCAGGAAACTACTACTAGCTCTAAACTTTGATTGGTATCCAGCAAGTTCTCACCTCCTGCACAGTGACCACTGTGGTTATAGGTCGTCATTATCTTGCTGCAGTTCATATTCTGGCTTTGTGATCCATCGTGAAGGATCCTTCGTGATCCTTAGTGGCTAATTTGGAGGGCATTGATTTTAAATGGTATTATCATGTTTCAGACTTGAAATCTCAAGGTTTTGAATAGCATCTCTGCCTTGTTTGTGAAATTGTCTAGACAGAGTGTATGTTGACTTCCTGAAATACCAAAGAAGCTTATGACAGAAAATGTGTAGAGTAGCTATTAAAGACAACAATGTACTGACATTTCACAACACATTCACCCACTGAAATACATTTTTCCATAGGAATTGTGAGCCGTGGCTCAGTAGTCTGATGCATGGCTGATAAAGGCTAAAAGAACCATTGGACTATAAGTCTGCATCATCACTATGTAAAATGTACAGACTAATTAAAACTTGTGTTCAAGCCAGGCATGATGATTTATGCTTGTAATTGTAGCTACTCAGGAAGCTGAGGGAGGAGGGTTGCAAACTCCAGGCCAGCCTAGGCAAAATAGCAAGACCTTGTTGTAAAATAGATAGACAACCTGGGCACGGTGGTATATACCTGTAATCCCAGTATTCGTTAGGCTGAAGCAAGAGGATTGCCATGAGTTTGAGGGAAGCTCAGGCTACCTAGTGAGTTCAATATCAGCCTAAACTACAAAGACTGTCTCAAAAAACAAACAAACAAAAAGATGGAGGGCTAGGGATGTACTTCAGTGGTAGAAGGGATATAGCACTTCAATAGCCTATGCAAGGCTCTGGGTTCAATTCCTGGTACTACCAAGGAACAAAAAACAAAATGAAAAGGTATATTCAAGTATCTCCCCTACAAACACAGTTATTAAAGATATATATCAGATTCATAAATATGGAGGGACATTTTAAACTTCAGAAGTGGAAGGATTTTTAAAAAGTTTTTTTAAAGGCCAGGTGTGGTGGTGCAAGCCTATAATTTCAGGAAGCTGAGGCAAGAGGATTGTTGGGAGTTCACAGCCAGCTGGGGCTACATAGTGAATTCAGGAACAGCCTGAACTATATAGTGAGACCCTATCCCAAAAATCAAAACAAAAACAAGGTTTTCAAAAAAATAAAATTAAATCAGATTCTCATTATCCTGACCATAAGTTGTAGTTAAGTTAAAGGATGGATGACTTAGTTCTGACAAAAGTTTTCAGTTTTTTTATATAAAATTAAATCACATTCTAATTGTCCTGACTGGAGATTGAGGTTAAGTCAAAGGGTCATGATTTTGTTCTAATAAAAGTTGTTTTCAGGAAAGCATAGATAGCTTTATGCTTGATAAACTTTCTTGGGCTTGTGTCAACTATCTGAGCTATATTAGGACAGTGCATTTGAATAATGTAATTGGCAGTTTCAGGCTTTCTGTGACTTTTCTGTAGCAATTTCTTGAGCCTATAACTTAGTACACATAGAAATTATCTTAAAACCTGTATTCACTTTCTTTTGATATGGGAGAACAAGGCTTAAATTTCCTTCTGTTGAGTCTGTTTTCTTGAGCCTAATGTATAGTTTTATTTTTTGGAATAGGCCTTCTAAAGTCCAAGGCATTTGTTTTTAGAAAGCTCTTATATACTGAGCTGCTAAACGCCTATAGAGGCAGATAATAAAACAAGGAATTGTTTTAAAACAAGAGCCCATCAACCACCATGGCAGTACAAAGTAAGTCACACAAAATTATAGTTAAGTAATAAACAAATACAAACAAGACAAAATCCAAATTCCAGAATTCAAATATGCTAGATATATTTTGACTAAAAAACAGCAAAACAACTTTCATTGTCAACCAATTCCAAATCTGAGGAGTTCTCAAAGAAAGTGGCTCCCAGCAGTTTAAGAACATTATAATCTAAACAAGAGAACCTTAACCCAGAGTCCATAGATGAGCTGTACGTGAGTCTGTGAGCTCTAGGATTTATGTGCAGTTCTGTGTGTATGAGTGGTACCTTTGAAAGAGACTGTAGCTTTCACCAGCTTGTCAAAGGAATCTATGACTAGAAGAATTTAAGATCTACCATTCCCTATCAATATAAATATGTCGCTGTAATAAAATACTGGAATGAAGTTTCTTCTGAACAGTAGTGATGTTTTCTCTTTCTCATTTTGTCATAGTCACATTCCTCATCACTGAGGCACAATACCAGACACCCACACCTTAAAGGAGTTTAAATTGGGCTCCAAGGGGTTTACCTGGGCTCACATTTTTAATTCATTCTTGGCCAGCTTCAGAGCAGAAACAGCTTGATGGATGAGCTGGGAGGAAAGCTGCTTGCGTCAGGGCGGCCAGGGAGCAAGGAGAGAAGGAAGGGGCTGAGAAGGGAGCCGCACTCTTCCAGGTCGCACCCCCCATGACTCCCCTCTTCCAGGCAGGCCCCACTCCTAACAGCAGCTCATCCAGCCTCCTCCCACAAGTCCCGCCTCTGACAGCAGAAGGCTTTGTGGGACCTCTAGATGTAAACTGTAACAAGTTTCTAGGAAATTCCATCCAGATTTTGAAAGATGAAGCCAAATCAAGGCAACATTAACAAGTTTAGGAGTTGGATTTATATGAAATCTGCTCTTCTTGTAGCAGGTTGACTCGTTGTATTTAGCCGTCATTAATATTTCCATCAACAAGCTGAAGTACCTATTGAAGTGATGTGCAGTTCCTCTGATTGCAACGTTAAGCAATATTTTTTCCCTTTTTCTTTGGTGCAATGACCAGTGAGCATAGCGGATCCTGCTGCCCTTGGCTTCATCATTTCTCCATGGTCTCTGCTGCTGCTGCCATCTGGCAGTGTATCATTTACAGATGAAGACATTTCCAATCAGGATCTTCGGGCATTCACTGCACCAGAAGTTCTTCAAAACCAATCACTAACTTCTCTCTCAGATGTTGAAAAGGTAACTGTTGAATCTTTTTATTAATTTTGTTTTTTACCTTATCTCATCCCCCTGAAAAAAATCCATTGAATATAAAGTGATTGTGTATTCCAGCAATGTCATATTTACTTTTCTTAAGAAAATTCAGCCCTGCAGCTACTCTGCTGAGGGCCCCGCAGCTGCTCCGCTGAGGGCCCCGTGGCTGCTCCACTGTGGGCCCCACGGCTGCTCTGCTGAGCGCCCTGCGGCTGCTCCACTGCGGGCCCCGCTGAGGGCGCCCCACGGACTGGACCTGCCCCCATGCATAGCACGGCAACGGGGCGGAGCGGGGTGGTCCACTGTGAGCATGGGTGCTTTTCCACCTCCGACCATGGTAGTTTGTATACACCCCTGTGTACTATAGTATGGTCTGAGGTAGCTATATCTCTTCCCAAGGCGAGAGTCCAGGGGTATAGATAAACCCAGGAATACAGTTATTATCACAGGGAAGATGACTGATTGAGTGGTAGGGCAACGGAGATGAGGGAGGAGAAAATTGAATGATCAAATGGGCCATCATCTGTGTAACTGAGTAACAAAGGTGAAGGTAACATTATATAGGACAGCATCCAGAGCTAATTCCCTTCTATGTTCTCAATAATTTGTATTTACTCAATCGTTTTTGTATTAACAGAAGTGAAGATAACTTTATATTATGCAGCATCCAGTGCTAATTCCCTACTGTCTTCTCTATAGTTTGGTATTTCCTTTAATGTTTGTGTGATAACTAATGTGAAGATAACTTTATGTAATACAGCATCCAGCCAGTGCTAATTCCCTACTATGTTCTGTATAATTTTGTACTTTTGATATTGTTTATGGCTTATTCTGGTTCATATGTCTCCATTCTTTTGTCTTTAAAATAAAATTTAAAAAAAAGAAAATTCAAAATAGTTCTATAAAAGCTTATGGATCTGAGCAAAGCACCTTAGAAATGAGCTATTATTAATTTATGTTTGTGTGTATGACATTCTTGCTTTGTATAAAGCTGCTCATTCAGAAGATACAAACATAACTAGAGAGTAAACCCTGATTATTATATATAGAACAACCCATACTATAGATGTTTTATATATAGCAGGTTGAGAAAATACTGTGTAAAAGGGATAAAGAATTTTGAGAATATGCAAAAGACACAATTAATTTTTAGCATAGAAAGCTTCACAGAGATAGTAGCATCTGCACTTATCCAAATTCCACTTATTCTTCATACTCTAAGTGTAAATTTCTAGAAAGGACATTCTACTCAGGGTTACTGGTGTGCACAATGACAAGAGGCAAGAAATTGTCGGTAGTGGTTGAGGATGGCTGACCAGCCCAGCATTCGCTGTCCCAAGGGCTATAGTTACAGAAGCAGAAGCTGCAGGGCACCCTGAAGGAGGTTTTGAATGTCAGAATCTGAATCTTCCTTCTGAGGCAGTGGGGATCTGTTAGACTTTTAGGACTGTGATATGGTGAGATTTGTGATTTGGGAGGTGAAGCCTGACAAAAGTAGGTAGAGGTTAGAAAATTTCACAAGAGTCTCATTGGGGAGTTTGACTAATCTGGAGAGAAGAACTGAAAGTAGTGTAATGCCTTGGGAATATAAAAAGGTGGATAAAGGAGATACATTGGACACAAAACTGGAGGATTTGACAGTTCATTTGATGGACCAGTGAAGAAGATGGGAAAGTTTATAATGGAAATAGTCAGTCTCACAGTGGTAATGTCGTTGGCTTCAAAATGAAGTCTAATTTCATTGTCAAAGCTATGGAAATCTTCAAGGTAGATATGCATTGTTGTATAACAGACTATAAGTGTTAAATATGGAGCTCTGGAAACTTCAGAATTTGCTATGAACATCCTTTCCTATGCAGCAAATTTCCTAATAGTAAGTTTGTTAAATCAAAGTGTGCACACTTTATATTTTCATATACGTTGCTTAGTTGCCATCTAAAAGGATTGTACTTACTTATCTTTCTCCTGACAATGATATTTTCCTTTTTGAGAGGGAGAAGAGAGAGGGAGAGAGAGGGAGAGAGAATGAATATGATGATGAAGTTTCTCAGTTTGGGCTGTCAGCTGTGCCTGAAGAAGGACTGACGAGAATTGGTAGCACAACTGCAGGCTTCAGTTGACCTACATTTTACAGTTCATAAGCTACTTAAGAAACTTGGGGCCTACAAACAACCAAATAAATAAGACAATAGCTGGATTAAAGGCACTGCATAAAGCACTAGCCCCAGACATTTCCCATCACAGGAGATGAGGCCTTTGTGTACTATAGAGTGTACACAGTGCTGGCCATTGTTACTGTCACAAAGGTATTCAGATGTACCAGTAATGTTTTATTAAGCAGAATAACTTATACAGTGATTAATTTTTGTTATTACTTAAACAGTATGCCTTCATTCTGTACACTATGTGAATCATTTAGTAATTCACTTTTAAAAGAAGGTAGTTAGAACTTTAGAAATAAAGAAAATCTGTGTGACAGTTTTTTATCCCTTGAAATTTCTGGATCACAATCAAGCTTGAGGGTGTGTAAAACCAGTAAGTTTTACACGTGTGACCACTTTGAGAGAAGGTGTCTGTAACATCATTAGTTTCTTAAATATGTCTGGTGACCTCAGAAGACATTACCACTGCATTATAGTAAAGCTATGAATGTCTTAGTTTTAAAAACCTCTACTAAATTATAGGAGAATCTCATTGTCCAATTATGATAATTTTGGCTGTCTATGAATTCTTTCTATAAGGCTTTTACAATTCACAATAAAAGAAAAAAGTGCTTAATACAAATTTCAGGTGTACAAGTGCTTTTCTAATTTACTAAGAGGTTTCCCAGTGTGCCCTTTGATGTCAAGATCTTTAAACAAGTAAACTATGTGTTAAAAACAATTGGTAGATGACCTGTTTGACAATGTGACACATTACAGTGCTAAGTGTGTTGTAGTGAGGTGACCAGGTAGATGTGGGTATGTTACCATTACTATGTTAATGATGATTATTTTATAAGTCTAGCTGAAACTCCTGGCTTACCTTTGTGTATAAGCTATATGCAAATACTATGCCATTTTATGTAAGGGACTGGAGCATTTATTGTTTTGTTACACACATGGGTCATGGAATCAGTCTTTTCTGGGTGAGTGATTAGAGACCCCTGCAGTGGGTTCCATCTCTGGCCCAGGTTGTGGCGCATGGCTAGAAAGGGAAGAAAGAGCAAGAGACAAAAATAGAGGGGTGCACAGCAGGGATCTGGGCTGACCAGGTGCTCTCAGGGAGCAAAAGGCCACGAGGTATCCTGAACCTTGGTGTTTACTCACTGAGGAAGATGGTGAGGGGATTGCGGCTGGGTGTGCTAGACAAATGGTGAGGCCGGCAAGGCTTCCAACAGAGGGAACAGAGCGTTCTTGCAGAAGGGACAGGCACAGCCAGATTTAGATTACGGTTAATGAGTAACCTGCTTTGTAGTCTACTCTGGGAAGGAATTTTTCTCTGGAATCGTGTAGGGCTCAGCAGAGACATTATCTCATATCTTAGCCCTATGGTATCACAGCTCATCTAGCTGAGCTCAACCATAGCTGTTGATAATAAACTACATATTAGTCCATTCTCAGCTACCTGCTTTCATGAGAGTCGACTCACCAATTAAACTGAAAACCAGTTTAGGGAAGTCACCTCTATACAACCTGCACTGCTTGTAAGTAAACACAATCACAGTTGGGTCTAGGGGAGGGCAATGTGGCAGTCCTCCACAATAAATGCAGGATATTCTGATTTTAATATGGCAACATGTTGAAAAAGTGAGTGGTAACTGCATTCAATGATTTTTGTGAGTTAAAGATATCCCACTGATTAACATCCAGTAAGTGATTGTTATCACATATAGGCCGTTGCCTAGTATTTCACTGTGAATAATAGGGAGACCTTAGCAAGATCTTGACACATGAAAGTATTCCCTCATTCAGTAGAACTTAGAAGTATCCTATAAACCATATGCATACATTTGTAGGAAACATGTCCATTTGACTAACTAGCCAAATCTGTACAGATCACACTGACCATCAAGGCAACATTTCCCTTGGACGAGCCACGTTTATACAGGTCACACTAAGCTTTTGATCCTCTGGATGTTCCCTTCTGCTTATAATTTTCTACTTCCTGCTTGCTATTTGACAGTTCTTTTGTTATAGTTTTAGTGGAATCCGAGTCAGATTGCTACAATTTGTCTTCTAGAGTATTGGTGTGTATCAGGGACTTGCAGTATTTAGCTTAAATGCTCATTGCCACTGATGTGCAGCCTAAACATCAGGAAATGACTTCAACCCGTCTTTGCTTTACTTCTTCAACCTGACCGGCAGCCTCAGCTGAAATTGGCAGAAAGACTAGGAGTTCTTAACCACACTGTACTATATCTGTCCTTTTTAAATCTTACCGATCCATTCTCTTCTCCTTTCCATGTATTCACTTGCTTATTTATAAATTTGACCGGTGTATTTATTGCATGGCAGGACCCTGTGTTACTGAAAGGGAAAAGTCAATTGTCCAGTAGCTGAGTCCAGTGTCCACTCATATAATTAAATTGACATTTTAAAATATAGTGGATACATTACCGCAGAACCATTAGGATTGTCACCAAGAAGTCAGGCCCTGACCCTGTGAGGATCCTCGAGGAACTGGCCTTCTCCAGGCTGCCAGTCCTTTTGTGCCCTTCATGAGAGAATTCAGTCGTGACACATAGGTGGCCATGCAGAGCTATCCATAGTTTAAGCTAAAGCAGATATCAAGAGTTATCTTCAAACAAGAAGGCAGGCAGTGACATACAGACATCTGCACCACATGCATGCAATGTTGGTTACCTGTTTATGTACACAGGATTTATTCCTGGGTTCGGGGAACTATGATGATGAGGATCCTGAGTACTGATAGCTCAGAAATTCTTCCTTTTTCCTTTCAGATGGTTGGTGTTCCCCCAGGGGCCTTAATTATATAAGAAACTAAGTCTCAGACCAATGAGGAAAGGTCCTTAAAGAACATTTCCTTTCTTGATATCACTGGGCTCTAGGCTGTGGCAACTAGGAATGTTCTGTGCCTTGTTCTAGAGATGGACACACTCTGCCTTCTAGTCTGAGGCCTCATGAATAATTAGTAATGCATAACACATTGAATCTTTGTTTCTTACCTTAGCTATAACTGGCAAAGCATGCTACTTTGTACTCTCCCTTTGTCTTTCAGTCCTGTTAATACCTAACTACCTGCCTAACAGGATGGCTCCTATATAAGGAAAATAGCAACTCTTGGTGAGGTTTCAGAGAAATTGGATCCCTTGTACACTGTTGACAAGAATGTAAAATGGTACAGTCACTATGGAAAAAATATAGAGCTTACTCAAAAAATAAAAATAGAATTGCCATATGATCCAGCAATCCCTCTTCTGAGCATATATCCAAAAGAATTCAGAGCAAGATCTCAAAGAGAAACTTACATACTCATATTCGGTCTATCATTATTAACAATAGCCAAGAACTACAAGTAACAGATGAATGAATAAAGAAAATGTGCTATATACATGCAATGAATATTATGCATCCATTAAAGAGAAAGTTCTGTTAAATGCTGCAACACAGATGAACTCCAAGAACATTATGCCAAGCAAAATAAGCCAATCACAAAAGAATGAATGCTCTGTTCTTTCACTCATGAATTATCAAAAGTAAGCAGTGTCAGAGAAAAAAAGTAGAAAGATAACTGAGGATCTGGGAAGATGGGAGAGCAAAGGCCGGCAGTATATAAGAGTCTTTCCAAGGCCTGGAGTCCAGGCATCTAGAAGACAACAGTGTAGGAGGAAAGGAAGAACTTTGAGAATCAAGAAGGGACTCCTTGGAAAATTAGAAATCACAGAGAAATTGGAGGTATGCAGGGAAAAGAACGAAGTAGTCTCAGGGTAAGTGGACCTGTGTCAATAAATACAGGGTAAGCGTGGAGGAGGTTGGTAGCCCCAGGGAGGAAAATGGACCACTGGTAAAAGCCCATGATTATTGTGAACTGCAAATAAGGTGTGGAATCTTACTGCGGATATGACTCCTTCCACAGGGCAGGGTAGAGCTGGAGAAGAAATCCAGGACAGCACCATCATATTTGGGCATAAGTAATCAGGAGCCATTTGGGAAAGGGGTTAATTGTTTAAGACAAGCTACTCCTGGAATCAGAAGCCACAGAACAACTACATTTTGGGGTTCCTGGGAACACCCAGTCATAGTGACTAGTTGGGAGATGACCACAAGAGACTTGCAGAGACAATGTTTCAGCAGTCCCGCCTTCTGTGGTGAGAATCCAGGCTGGTTACAGTTGCATGTGGTTTTCTGAAGGGGCTGAGTCTGAAAGTGCTGGCATTAAGTCCAGCAGAGTGCTCAGCGCTCTCTCTCTCACTACCTGCTTCACAGAGTTTAGCAGTCTGTTTGCTTTTCTCAGATGCTAATGTGATCAGGGATGAGTCTCAGCTTGGATGGTTGCCAAGCCCAGGGAACATGGACAGAGGGCCCTGTGGAGCAAGGAGGGCACCTCACAACCCTCAGGCATGAAACAAGGTAGAAACAGAGGCAGATACTTAGGCACACACAGGGTGAGAACACTAAGACCTGCTGGGGTGAATATCGCCCTAAGGCCGACCCAAACCACTGATGGGTCATGCCCTGCAGGAAACCTGCGGGAGGACTTAGCATAGCACACAAGAAAGTGTATGTGGGAACAAAATAGGACCTGGCTGTAGCTCACAGTCCGACCCCATATCTGGTGGGTTCTCTGCAATACCTCAAGCCCTGGAGAGAAACCACTCACTCAAACATGTGGAAGAATTTTTGGACACATTTGTCTTTTCCTTTGTTTGTTGAGGTTTGAGTTTCTTTCTTTCTTTCTTTCTTTCTTTCTTTCTTTCTTTCTTTCTTTCTTGACCTTTTGCTCTTTGTTTTTTTCTTATTTTTGTTACTTTTATATAATTCTATTAACCTTTATTTAATTGGATTCTTTATCATACTTTTCTCTTTTCTCATCTTTTAGTTTCTTTTTCAATTTTACTTTTTGCCTTTCTCTTCCCTCTCAATTTTAATTATTATAATTATTTTAATTTTAATTATTATAATATTACTAGTATTAAAATTTATAAAAATTTATTCACTGAAATCATAGCAGAAAACTTTCTAAATGTAGGAAAAGAATTCAGTATTCAAGTACAAGAGTCATACAGAATTCAAATAACCATGGCCAGAAAAGAACCTCTCTATTAACACGTAATCAAAATTTGCAGAATTTCAACAAAAGGAGAAAATACTAAAAGCTATTAAAGAAAAACAGCAAATTAATTATAAAGGCAAGCCCATCAGAATTACAATGAATTTCTCAGCATCAACCTTAAGTGCCAAAAAAAACCCAAAAAACCTTAAGTGACAGAAGAGGTTAGAGCAAAGTTTTCCCAGCCCTAAAGGAAAACATTTGTTAAGCCAGACTTCTGTATCTTGCAAAATTAGCCTTCAAAATTGACAGAGAAGACTTTCCATGACAAAGAAATCCTAAAGAAATATACAACCACTTACCATTGTAGACAGTACTGGACGTAAGAGCACAGGGAGACACCAGCAGAGACAAAGTGGGTCATTTCAACACCCACTGTCACAATTAGATCATACACAAAAAGTTAGTAAAGAAATATTAGAGTTAAACCACATCACTGAACAAATGGACATAGTAGATACCATAGTACTACAGAGTATGTCATTCAACAACAATAGAACACACTATTCTTTTTCCAAAATAGAACATATCTTACTCCAGAAAGCATGCTTACATAATTATAAACAATTGAAATAATGCACTGCATGCTGTCACATCACAATGATGTGAAGCTAGAAATCAACTGCCAAATAAACCATAGGAACTACCCAAAAACATGGAAATTAAGCATGGAGATTACTAATAATCAATGGATCACAGAAGAAATTGTGGAACAAAAATTAGCCTAGAAGCAAATGACAAAGCACAACCTGCCAGAACTTATGGGACACTGAGAAAACCATTCTAAGAAGGAAGTTTATAGCTATGAATGCACACATTAAAAGAATTCAGCAGTCCCAGGTAAATAACTTAATGAGGTGCTAGGAAAACAAGAGCACTCTAAATCTGAAATTAATAGACAGATAGAAATTATAAAGTTAGAGCAGAGAGCTGGGCATAGTGACACATTCCTATAATCCCAGCACTCAGGGCTAAGGCAGGAGGATTGCTGGGAGTGCCATGCCAGCCTGAGCTACAAAGTGAGTTCAAGGCCAGCCTGAACTGCAGAGCAAAACCCTGTCTCAAAAAGACAAAAACAAAAAGTCAGAGCAGAAAATAATGAAATTGAGAAGATCTAACACTAATGTTGCTCTAACTCTCAATGAAATGGAAAGGGGAAGGTGTCTGCCCTACTCACCATGGAAGCTAGCATTACCAAAACCAAAGGAAGACTTAACAAAGAAAACTAAGGACCAGTCTCCTTAATTAGCATAGATTCAAAACTTCTCTACAAGGCACTGCTAAACACAATATAACAAAGCATGAGTGTACTTAAATCAATACATAAAACATTATATAGGGAGAAAGAAAGACAAAAATCACAACATCTCAGTAGACACAGAAAAAGTCTTTGAAAAAACTCAGCATCCATTTGTAATAAAAACCCTGATGAGAACCGTACAAAAGGACATTATCTTAAACTGATAAAATCAATTCATGAGAAACCTACTGTCAAAATCATACTAAATGAGGAAAACCTAAAAGTGCTTCCTCTGAAATCAGAAAGAAGAGGGTGGTGTCCACTTTCACCACTCTTTTTCAGTACTGTACTTGAAACTTTACCCAGAGCAATCAGTCAAGAGAAAGAATTAAAAGGGATACATATGGGAAAGGAAAAAAATCAAATGATTCCTATTTGCAAATGACATGACCCTTTACATAGAAAACTCAAAAAACTACCAAAACTGCATAAGACTAATAAATTTAGCAAAGTAGCAAGATACAAAACAAACACACAAAAATCAAGAGTGTTCCTGTTTGCTAACAATGAATCTACCAAGAAAAAAATTAAGAAAATAATCCCAGCCAGGTATGGTGGTACATACCTGTAATCCCAGCACTTGGGAGGCTGAAGCAGAAAGATTCCCAGGTGTTCAAGGGCATCCTGGTATACAAAGTGAGTTCAAGGCCAGCCTGAATTAAGACCCTGTCTCAAAACAAAACAAAACACAATAAGGAAAATAACCTCATTCCCAGTAGGTTCAAAGAAATGAATATTTAAGCATTAACCTAGCCAAGGAAGAAGTGAAAGACACCTATAGTAAAATCTATAGTATTCTGAAAAAACAAATCAAAGAGGATGTCAGAAAATGGAAAGACATACCCAGTTCCTGGGCTGGCAGAACCAGTATTGTCAAAATGGCCATACTTTTAAAAACTAGTTCAATTAATGCAATCCTAACCAAAATACCAACGTGTTTTTCACAGAACTAAAAAAAAAAAATCCTAAAATTGATATTGAACCAGAAGAGACCGACATTAGCAAAAGCAGTCTGGCAGCAAGAACAAAGAAAGGGCCCTCTCAGTCCTGGATTTCATTTTATATAACAAATCTGCAGTGGTAAAAACAGCATGTGACTGCCGCAGACAGACGTGTGGACCAGGGGAGCAGAACAGAGGATGCAGAAAGAATCCCAGGCACATTCAGCCATCTGATTTTTGACAAAGGAACCTGAAAGATATGCTGAAGGAAAGTTAGCCTCTTTAACAAATAGTGCCATAAAAACTTGTTATCCACATGTAGAAGAATGAATCTAGACCAATATTGCTCACCTTGTACCAAAAAAATGAGCCAGCTGTTGTGGTGCATACCTGTAATCCCAGCACTCAGAAGGCTGAGGCAGGAGGATCGCCATGAATTCAAGGCAAGGCTGGGCTACACATAAGCAAGTTTAAAGCCAGCCTCCACAACATAGTGAGACTCTGCCTCAAAAGGGAAAAAAATCAATATGTATCCAATACCTGCATATTAAAAGCAAAAACACTTAATCTGCTGGAAAATAAAATAGGCAAAACTGCTGAGAACACAGGAAAGGAGTTTATGAACAGAATACCAGTTGTAGAGGAAACACAGTAATACAAAGAATTAACAAGTAGAATCATATCAAATTAGAGAGCTTGTACACAACAAAGGAAGCAACCAGCAGAGTTAAGAGACACCTACAGAGTGGGGAGAGAAATTTCTAGCTGCTTCTCAGACCAAGAATGAATACCTAATATATAGAGAGCTAAAAAGAGTAAACTCCCAAAATAAAAGACCCAATAAAAAAATGGGCAATTGAGGTGAGCAGGCCCCTCTCAGCGGAAGTGCAAATGGCCCCTAAGAACTTAAAAAAATGTTCAGCAGTTTTGGCTACTAGAGAGATACAAATCATAACAACGATCTCAGAGACAGCAAACACTGATCAGATTGTAGAGAAAAAGGAACGCTTCTGCGCTGTAGATGGGGGTGTAAAACAGTACAACTGTTGTGGAAATTAATATAGAGATTCCTCAGAAACTAAAAACAGAAATTCCACTTGACCCAGCTGTGCCCCTTCTAGGTGTCTTCCTGAAAGATGTCATGTTACAGTGATGCACGCACACAGTGATTATAGCGGCACAGGTCGCAATGCCTGAACCTTGGAAATAGCCTAAGTGGGGCATGGCCAGGAAAGTACTTACCCCACAGCAGGCAGGAAAGAGAGAGGGAGGGAAGGGGCGCGGGGGAGGGGCAGGCCCCTTTCCCTGGGGCCCACCTTCTCTCCCAGGCCCCACTCCCGACAGCACACTGAACTGTGTGCTTCTCAGTGAGTACAGCTCCCCAGGAGTCTACGGCCGGTCCCTCACCAGGTAATGGAGAGGGTAATGTGCTGTGTTTTCACAACATAGTACCACGGTGCTGTAAGGGATAAATCTGACTCATTTGTAGGAAAATGAATGCACCTTGTATTTCTCTATACAGATATTTCGTTTTTGTATGTGAAATAAGGGTTTTCTCAAGAAACAGAACCCATACACTATTTGTGTATACATATATGAGGTGTTATTAGAAAATACAGTGTTTAAATTTTTTTAAGTATTGCAGTGAAGACACAGGCCATTACCCCCCAGAGCCCCCCCCATCTCCTCAGACACGCCCGTCCCGTCACTCTTACCACTCTCTGAAGGGTTGTGAGAGTCCTTCCTGAGTGTCACTGTCACGGTGTCCAGAATCAACTCAAAAGGTTTACTTTTCATTGTCATTTTGACTTCGGGAAGAACCAGAAATCACAGTGCCAAACCAAGACAGTAAGGTTGATGAGAACACATGATGTTTTTACAAGTCTGCCTTTCTGTTAGATGGCACTTGGCAACAGTGTTTTCTGTATGTTTTATCACATCGTTTTTAATTAATTAAGTTTATTGGTGCGTGTTGGGTATACACAATGGTAACATTCATTAGAGGGAATTTGTATCTGTACATGATATAACTTGATTCTTTTTTCCCTTTCCTTCACCTCCCTTCGACCCGTTCTCCCTTCCTTATTTACAAAGGCTTTGTTTCCATTTTTTCCTTCTTTTCTCATTTTTTCTTTTCCCTTTGTTTCCCCCTCCATCTTTCTTAGTTCTTCTTCCAATTTGAGTATTGTCTTCCTATGTTATAATACCTATTACACATTTTGGTCCTTATCTACACTTTCAGTTTCTCACACCAGAGAAATAATGCACTATTTACACGTGTGTGTCTACTTTATTTCTCCCAGTAGTATAGTCTCAAGGTGCATCCATTTAGCTATAAATGTCTCAAGTTTGTCCTTCTTTAGGTCAGAATAGTACTCCATTGTATTAAAAAAAACCCACATCTTCTTTATTCATTCATCTATTGATGGGCATTTGGGCTGCATTCAAAATTTAGCTATTACAAACTACTGCTATAAACATGTATGTGCATATATCTCTGTGATATGATGCTCTTAATTCTTTCAGGAAAATAGCAAGAAATAGAATAGCTGGGTTGAGTGGATACAAAGTCAATACTCAAAAGTCAACAGCCTTCTCTAAAGGAATAACAAAATCACTGAGAGAGAAACTGGGGAAACAATACTTTACACAATAGCATACAAAAGAATACCTAGGAATCAATCTAACAAAGGATGTAGAAGACCTCTGCATTGAAAGCAGTACTTTGAAAAGGGAGATTGCAGAAGATATCGGAAAATGGAAAGATATTCCTTGTTCTTAGGGAGAAAGAATTAATATAGTGAAAATGGACATACTTCTAAAATTGTTATATAGATTTAATGGAATCCTGAACAAAATTCCAACAGTATATGTCACAGAATTAGAACAATTTTAAAATTCATTTGGATCTAGAAGAGACCTAGAATATAACAAAGGCAAGGTAGGGGGCATCACAATCCCTGACTTTAAATTATACTACAAAACTACTACAATAAAAACAAAATAGTACTGGCAAAAAGCAGACCCAAGGATTGGTGGAGCAGATGAGAAGATACAGAAACAGCTCCAGACAAAGCACTTCTTGTAGGTCCACTCACAAAAGAGGACTCCAGAACTGCTTCAGAAAGTGGCAACAAGGATGAAATGAGTGTGTTTGAAACTAGTCATAAGTGTATTTAGAGTTAACCAGCTGGACTCAGGTTAGATGACCCTAATTTTGTTGGCACAATCCAAAGCCTCGTGTCAGGAGCTAGCTGAACACTTGCCCCCTCCTCTCCATCAGGCCTGGTTCCCATCGTAGCTTCTTCGCCATGTTTGACAGGCGCTGGTTGCCCTTGACATTGACCTCAAGTGTGTTTTGTGCTCTGTCCTAATGCTGACTCGTGGTCACGTGGTTTCTGGCTGCTCTCCTCAGGGTACTGGGCTGCCTCGGAGGACCGCAGGAGGTGGGTGAGGAGCAGAGCCGTTTCGTGGCTGTGGGTGCCTCTCAGCACAGCCTTTGGCCTTCAGAGCCTTTGCTTTGGCTTCAGCTTTGGGAGGGGAAGAAGCTCCTTTGCCTTCGGTGGCAGCTCAGAAAAAATGAAAGGGTCTTTCTTTAAGGAAAATTAATGGCAAATGTATCTTTTACTGTAAGAAAGTTTTCATATAAACGTTTACTATATCTTTCCACCACCCCTTGCGTGTAGATGCATGTATATAAAAAGATGGCCTATCAGGACATGGCTCGTGCAGTGACAGAGGCCAGCTGGCCTCAAGATCTTCAGGGCAAGTCCACAAGCTACAGGCCCAGGAGAACTGATCGCGTCCTGCCAGTGTGAGGCCAGAGGGCAGAGAACAGTAGATGTGGTTCCAGTCCACAGGCCAGCAGGCTGGAGGCCCAGGAAAAGTTTCTGTCCAGAGAAGAAGAAAGTTCTTGTCCCACTTTGAAAGCAGTGAGGCAGAAAAGATTCACTCAGTCAGGAGAGCAGGCCTTTTTGTTCTTTCCTGCTTTCTCCAGAAGAGGCCCACCCACTTCAGGGAGGTCAGCCTGCACATCCAGTCACTGGGCTCACTGTCACTCTCATCCGAGCATGCTGTATGGGAATATCCAGAGTAGTATTTAGTCAAATGTCTGAATGCCCCACGGCCCACTCAGACTGACACATACAGTTGTCCATTCCACTGTGCACATAGATGATCGGAAGTATTGATTTATTCAGTGATACGTAAAAATTACTAGCATATAGTAACTCATTTCACATACTAAGAAGTAAATATAATAAAGAACCTTAAAGCGCCAGCCATATCTAAAAGGATCACAAGCTGGGCATGGAGGTACATGCCTGCAATCCTAGCATGCAGGAGGCTGAGGCAAGAAGATCACCATGAGTTTAAGGCCAGCCTGGGCTACACAGTGACCCCATGCCTCAAAAAAAAAAATCACAAATCACACTATAATCTATAAGCAAGTGTACAACCGATCTTTCATATTACCACTATAAAAATGTTCTTTATGTGGGACTACTTGAAGAGATATGTGCATAAGTTTCTTTAGAATGAACTCTGAAATGAAGCATGGTACAAAGGGAGTGTGCTGTGCTGTCTTGAGCCCCATGCGTGTTTAATTATGTTCATCAGACCTGTATTAAATATCTACGACAGTGAGGTTCTGTGTTAGTTGCTTAGCAGGATACTGAGTTGTATTACAAAAAAAAAGGCTCTTCAAAAAGACAAAAAAGAATTTCTGCAATACAGAAAGTAATTACAAGGTAGTACTAGGTAACTGCTTTATTAGAGATATGAATGGAACGTAGCTGTGTCCTCTAAGATAATGCTCTTTTGAAAGGGTTTACAGCACCAGGCATGCATGTAAATGGTGGTGGAAACATTATCTCTGTCCTTTCAAATATGGGCAAAATTTCCATTGACAAAGATAAAAGAAACCACTTTTGGTAAAAAGAACAGCTTAACAGATGAGAAAGAGAAGCATGTGTTTTTCCCACACGGATTTATCTAGTGCTGAGGTGTTATGGTGCGATAAGGGAAGGCACAGTGACAGAGGGAAGCCCTAAAACTCTATGTCAGATAGAGGTGGAGGCAGCTCATTGTGAGCCTTGAAAAGGTTATTATCAAAAATGTAGCTTTTAAGCCAGGCATGGTGGCACATGCCTGTAATAATGTCAGATCATCAATAGTCAGGAGGCTGAGGCAGGAGGGCTGCCACAAGTTCGAGGCCAGCCTGGGCTACATTGTGTGTTCAGGGGCAGCCTGAACTATATAGTGAGACCCTATCTCAACTCCCTGCCCCCCAAGGTAGCTTTTTACAAATTGGAAGTCATGAGAATATTTGTAAAACAGAACCATTTTTCTAATCTGTAATTCATGTAGAAATATAAGGATTAAAGTGCTATGAGATTGAGAGAATGGTACCCACTTTTAATTACATAGTATTAATAATTTCTAAAGAGGATTTGAGAGTGTTCATAGAATTAAAAAATAAAGATGACAGCCCAGCGTGGTGGCACACGCCTGTAATCCCAGTACTCAGGAGGCTGAGGCAGGAGGATTGCTGTGAATTCAAAGCTAACCTGGGCTACAAAGTGAGTTTAAGACCAGCCTGATCGGCATAGTGAGATCCTGCCTTAAAAGAAAAAGAAAATGAGAAAATAGAAGCACCGTGAAATAAAGACAAGAAAATAAGACAAAGCAAGATTTAGTAGAGATAGGCTAAAAGTTTAGCTCTGAATCTCTTACCAGAAGGAGAAAGAAAAGGTAATTACTACTTTAAAAATTAACCATCCTCACTATCAGCTGGTAATTTTGCTTCTTGTTCCTTAGGCTGAAAAAAAAAAACCACAAAATTCAGGCAAGAGACTTTGCCCAGTGCCTTACCTGCTGACCCCCATGGATTCCTGTCTCCTTTACGTCCTTGCCACAGCTGACTGACCGTGCCCCCTGTGAGGCCAGCCCGTCACTGTGTATCACCTCCCAGCTCCACCTGCCTACTCCGCAGTGCCCTCCAGAGGCCGCCGCTCCCGTCTGCACATGTAGTTTCCCCTGTGCGGTCATTCCTATATGCGTAAAAATACTGTTTTCCCCCAGTCTTTAAGAAAGCAAACAAGCCAGGTATGGTGGCGCATGCCTGTCATTCCAGCACTTGGAAGGCTGAGGCAGGAGGACCCTTGAGAGTTCGAGACCAGCCTGGGCTGCAAAGTGAGCTCAAGGCCGGCCTGAGCTGCATAGCGAGACCCTGTCTCAAAAAGACAAAAAAAAAAAAAGAAGCAAACAACTCAAAAAACAACTCCTTTGACCCTGAGCTCTTCTCCTTGTCTAATGCTAGCTAGATATTTGTTGTGGAAAAAATGTTAACCAAAACAGCGGCTAGATTTTTTTCTTTCACATTTTGTGCTGGCAAAAATCCAATTCTTGGTATTGGTTGAAATGGAAAATGGTAAAACTCCAGTGTAGCAGGATGTGACAATACGTATGAAACCACAGTTGATTAGCCTGTTTGTCCATAATGTCAAAGTCAATCCAAGAGAAATGCCTGTGTGTACAAGTGACAGTTTAAGACTGTTGGAACATTAGTTACAATAGCAGATGTTTGGGAAAATCTTAATTGCCTTTTAATAACACATTTGTTAGGTAAATAAGGTTACATCACACAATAAATGTCTTTGCAGAGGTAAAAGAGGATAAGCTCTCTAAGCATTGATACAGAAATATCTCCACTGATAAATTAAAAACACAAGGCACTGAGTAACATTTTAGTTTCTGATATTTTGTAAAAGAAGAGGGAAATGACTATATATATTTGATTAAATTAGCAGGAAAAAATTTTATGCTTTTAATTTTTATTTTTATTAGTACATGCTTGTAATAATTAGTGATTCCATTCATTGTGGGACTTGGTACATGTACGTAGCACATCATAATTTTTTATATATCCCCTTCTCCTCTTCTTCCCCTTCCTATGTCTCTTGGTCCCCTTCTCATTTGAAAAAGTTCTAATCTTAAATAAAAGCTGTTGAAGTGGTTATTCACAAATAATGGGCTCAGAATTGGAAAAAAAAGATATAGCATAATAATTTCCACTGGGCATGGTGGCACACGCCTATAATCCCAGCACTCAGGAGGCTGAGGCATGAGGATCACTGTGAATTGAAGGTCAGCCTGGGCTACATAGTGACTCAGGCCACCCTGAACTACACAGCAAGACCCTGTCTCAAAAAATAAATAAAATAATTTCCAATCTTATTTTCTGTTTTAAACTCTCATACACTTTCATGCAAAATATAAAATGGTGTTTCTCAAATTGTATTCAGATATTCTTTGAAATAAAATATAGTACTAATGAAATTTTTATTTACCATAAAATGATTATTTAAAATTTATTTCTAGATCCATATTTATTCTCTTGGAATGACGTTATATTGGGGGGCTGATCATGAAGTACCTCAGAGCCAAGTAAGTTTTACATTTGTTATACTTTCTACATATGTGTAGCTTTAAGAAGTTCTTTCATGTAGTTGTGTATTACAGCACATTAGCAGGCATATCAGCTTTTTTTTTTCCTTTTTTTTTTTAGACAGGGTCTCACTGTGTTGCTCAGGCTGGCCTGAAACTCACCACAGTCCTCCTGCCTCAGCCTCCTGAGTGCTAGCATTACAAGCATGCACCACCTTGCCCAGCCGCATCCCATTTTTGTACTGGTTGTCCATGTCACCCTTTCCAAAAGAATTAACAAAGTAAATACTAATGAAATTACTTTCAGGGTATTCTTAAAATTACAGCAGTCACCACTTGGATTTTAGTAATTCAATCTGTGAAAGATGGCCTCTTCAAAAACGATAGCCAGAGAATGGGAGTGTATTTCATTTCTTCTCATTTAGTGACTGCTAAGGGTTGTAAGTGTTTTCGATGATCCATTCTTGCACTGAAAGTAAAACTCTTATGATGCCAAAATTATAATAGTGCTGGGGATATAGCTCAGCAGCACAGCGCCTTGCCTGGCAAGCACAAGGTCCTGAATTTGATTCTGGGCACCAAAAAGAAAAACAAGTTATAGTAATAGTAGCCCTCGCTCTACTGTCACTGTATAATATGAGACACCATTGCTTCTGTTTTCTCTTGGCAGCTTAGAATCATATTTTGCTACCCCTGCAGCAGAAGGTATAGGTATTAAGAGATACTAAGTTAACTAACACCTTCTCAAGTGTTAAACTCGGTTGACCATTGAGCCACTTCTAGTCTTTATTTTCAAAAGCAGTTCTTATTCTTGAATCACTTTATACCTCAATATAAACATAGTAAACAGCAATTGAAAATTTAGAAATAGTTTTATTTTATCAAAGCTAGGATATATAACATTTAAAATTGGATTTTATTTTTAAGTATTTAGAGGTCAAGGCATGTGTGGTGGCACATTCCTGTAATCCCAGCATGCGGGAGGTTGAGGCAGGAGGATCACTGTGAGTTTGAGACCAGCTTGGGTTACAAAGTGAGTTCAAGACCAACCTAACTGCATAGTGAAACCATGTCTCAAAAAGACAAAAATAGGAGTCAAAACCAAAAATAAATATTTTTTCTTACTAAATATCAGAAGTAATAAGTATTTTAGGCTTATACTCTCAAACATTTTAAAATACATGAAAGATGATTCAACTTCATTTCATTTAATTTTGTATCATGAAAAATAGTATATATATTCTCTCCTGTTTCAGTTCTGTAAATATAAAGTGAAATTATTACTACATCAAGAAACCAAACTTCATGTAAAATGTGATCAGTCTATAGTAACATTTTAAGCTTTTCTCATAACTGGAAATAAAGTCAGTATCAGTAATGCATAAATAAAATGGGAAATAAAACCATTTTTTGATCAGAAATCATCATTTTGGAAATATTTCCTATTAATTTGAAAGTATTCCTTGTATCAGACAGACAATGCACTGTACACTAGGATGACAGTGGGCCGTGTCAGGGAGTCTGTGGGAAGGCTGGAAACAGCTGAGTAGTTCACCACAGTGTGGGTGCTGTGTTAGAGGTGATGCGTAGGGCTGCAGAGAAATAGTTGGAGCTTCTGACTAGCATTACAGGACCAGCACAGGTCCCCTGAAGCCACTCCCTCTAAGCAACAACCTAAACGGTAAAGTAATAACTCAGTGGGTAGGAAGTTGGAAGAGTCATAAATGGATGTAAACATTTCAATTCCCACCAGCAACAGAGAGTTCATATGCTCTACTCTTTACCAATATTGTATATTGTTAGCCTTATTATATATTGGGTGAAAAATAGCTGTTACTTATTGGGTGGTGCTGGGGATCAAACCTCTGCTCTACCAATAAACTGCACCTTCAGTCTGTTTGTAGCTTCTCTGATTCTTATTTGCATTCTTTTAATAAGTGATGATGCTGACCACCCTTTCCTATGCTTAATAGCCATTTGGATATGATATTCCCAAGATTATATTAACTAATAAAAATGATCTCACATTATTGGTTTCTCTGTTTCACCAGATAAGAACTTATATTTAAATGATCTTGAGTCATTGTAATACCTCAAATCTTCCACCTTATTATGGAAATATCAAATTATATTTATATAGAATGAGAATATACTGTATCTTACTGAATATTAGAAATAGTTTATTGCCCTCAAATGGCAAATGGACAAGAACTGTTTTTCAAAGTACTGGAATATTCAAAGAATCTCACTTGTTCATCAAGAAAACAAAGCAATCCAGCTGCTTTCTCTAATACTTTCTATCTGGGAAGGCATATTTAGCCATCTTCTGTAATTTTTTTTTGACCAGGAAAAGGTACAATGCATCAAGATTTGTCTGTGCTAATAGAGAAAGAATTCATTTTCTTAGTACACTTGAAATGCTTTTGTTGTGTTTCCTAAGATATGTAGACTGGCCTTTCTCTCATCAGAAACAAAATTAGTCATACTTTGTGTGGTTTTTTCTTTCTTTATTTGCAGCCTATTAAGCTGGGAGACCATCTCAATAGCATACTGCTTGGAATGTGCGAGGACATTATTTATGCTCGGGTCTCTGTGCGAACTGTCCTGGACGCTTGCAGTGCCCACATCAGGAACAGCAATTGTGCACCTTCGTTTTCCTACGTGAAGCAGTTGGTAAAACTGGTTCTGGGAAATCTTTCTGGGGTAAGCTACAGTTCTCGTTGGTCAATATAACCATATTAAAAATTTAGTAGCATATCACAGAATTTTCTTTCAAGATATTCTGTAGGCAGCATTTTCTCATTGAAGACTAACAATGGGAAATGGAATTTCTTGTGCTAATGTCACTTGTTTACTTGAAGCAATACTTAAAATTTAGAAGACGATTGCTGTTGCTTAGTCTCTTACACTTTATGAGAGTCCATCCTGTTTTTAGCAGTTTCTCCCAGAAAATGCCATGGGATATACCACACTGGAGCTACCAGATGGCCTGCTTTTGCCTTCCTAGGCATTTTCCCAAAGACATTTTAAAATGGTTCTACCACTGTGAACACCTAGAGGTAAAAACATTGCCATGAAAAATGAGCTTTAGAAATACTTAAATACATTTTCTTTTCTGTTTCTTTATACTGGCTTGTTGGCCACTCTTTTGTCTGGATCCCGTAGATTTTTCCCAACCTTTCCTGTCCTCTGTGGACACCAGCATCTGGGCGTGTGGGCAGCATCCACACTGCGCTTCTGCCAGATGGCCGTAAGACTTGGACTCTTCCGCTTCCTCTTTTGGGTATGAGGAATCCCAAGAATAACAAACTCTTGTCTGACACTGCCACCTCTGCTCTGCACCCCTTCCACTGTCTTCTCTCCTGTTTGCCCTCTCTGCATACTCCTGGTTTTCCATACCTGCTCTGCAGCTAAACCTCATCTGCTCTTACCCATAGTGGTTTCTTCTTTGGTGGCTATAAGTTTGTTGCTGTCACAGTGTTTTTCCTGGCTCCTTTTTAAATGCTCATCTCAAGTTTAGTTCCCTCATCTTAGCTAGGATGCTGTATGGCTGCCAGGAATGTATCTGGGTTCCACACACTTCTAGGTAATAAGCAGGCTCAGGGATCCTCTGAGGATGGTTTGTACACTGTCTCCTCTTAGCCTTTGCAGTTGGTGGGGTAGGGGTGTGGAGTAGAGGCTGAAGGATGGGACTCTGGGCTGCCCTTTGACCTTTTAGTTCATGTTTTGATTTGTTTGTTTTAGTTCTACATGTTTCTTTTCCTAGACAAATGTAAAGTTAGTAAAAATATGTGAAAGCCCTTTATGCAGACCAATTTCCTACATTATTGCAGTTGTATATTTATTAAATCTATGATCAAATGGGCTTGAGAAAAAACCATTTTAAGGAAATTAAATGTATTTTCACGGCAAAAATTCTCAGTGCCATTAATACACTAGACTATAGTACAAGTCTTCAAGAGCGATGAGCACAATGACCAAACTTTTCTTAAACTCATTTGGCCCTGGAGGTCTTCTTTATTGCACCTCTGATAACACATAAATCACTCCTTTACAGATGAGAAAGTTGATTTCCAAATAGCTTTAATTTTCTTATTTGTGAGTTTGGGGGTCTCCTATAATATCACAGCTTCTGCAAAAAATTTGTGTTTTTTGCTGATTTTACTTCTGTAGTAAAGTGCCAGAAGTATTTTTTCTTCTGCCTTTCCACGAAGGAATGTTCCTCCATAGGAATTTTATTACCTCACCTATAATGATTCCCTATATTACATAAAAGATCTCCATCCCTGTGACAGTTGGCATTTAGTTTGGTTTATTATAATATTTATTGTTTATCTGTATGTGAAACCTGTACTAGAGGACATAGGTATTTGAATAAAATATTTGACCTAGATGCTCGTAAACTTCAATTAATTTGCTTAATTATAAAATGCAAATAAAGCTGTGGAAAGCAATAGCAAAATTTTAAAACATATGAGATTTATGGGGGAAGGATTTAAGTTAGAACTGAATTTTAAAAATAGTCCTTCGAGGTAAATCTGCAGGTTACCCAGGAAGCGACCTGCCGTGAGGTGGGAAGGAGCGGGTGCATTCGGGAGCAGCGCTAAGTCTGGCCTGAGGTACACTGGGGAGAATAGTGGCAGAGAAGAAGAGTCAGCTGAAATCCGCTTGCGGAAAACACGCACTAAAATGGCAAATCTGTACTGGCACGGAGTTTCTGCCTCCACTTCCCACTGTCCTTCTGGTGCCCTGGACAAAAGTAACTGCAACAGCTGTGCGTGCCTTGTGCCGGGCGCTACGTTACGTGATTTACGTGCTTTGTCACGCTCCTTTGTTATAACTCCACCCAAAAAAGATACTTTTATCTCATTTTAGTGATGATGGGACCAAGGCTCAGAATAATTAAAACTTGGCCGTTGCCACACATATGGTAAATGACTGAGCCATAATTGAACCTGGGTGTCTCCAAACCCAAAGCCCATGCTCCTAGCTATTACTTTGCTCTGAGGCTGTTGCTGTCCCAGCAGCTCATAGGGTGAGTTAGCCTTGCACTACTGTGAAAGTCATTCTGAGTGACCATCATTGTTGCTTAAGATTAGTCAGCATGGAATTTTTTAAAAAGTCAGCAAGGCAGCTTACTCTGCGTGGTGCTTACAATGTTATATGTTTTGACCTCAATTTTGGTTATTTATAAAATAAGAATATTATAACATACTGTCTATCCATGTTACTGAACAGTAGTTAAGATAATTATTTCAGTATTGTTGAGCCATTTTAAGAGCCTTAGAAGGTTTTTTTTTTCTGCTATTTCTAAATTTATATATAGTATAGGGATAATAATAGCTACTATATGGTGTTTTGAGAATAAATAACATTTGGTAACACTATCAGGCAGTGACTGACAAAGAGTAACTGTTCACATAACAACTGTTCTTAGTGCTTGGCTCAGTGCAGGGATTCACTAGGATGTAGAAGGTTCACTATCTTTTTCTCTCACTGACACTGCAGTGTAATCTAGACTACCATTCGTGCAGATTAAAGCAGCACTATTTCAAAAGTATTTCCACTCAAGTCTTCTTAGAGGTAGGAATCATGCTAGAACTTCAGATATATTCGCTTACACAGGTTTTTAATTGATACTAAAACATTCCAATTATGGATGGATTTTAAAATGTGTGTATGTGAATAAATAAGGGCGTATGTATGCTCCGGTGCTAGATTTAAATGACTTGGCTTTACTCGTTCCTCTTCCATTTTATATGTTGATGTTTCTGCTCTTTTGGTTGTCTGATTGATGTTCTAACTTTCCATCCTTCATAATATGGAGTTTGACTGATTTTGATGTGCTTTATTTTAAATAAATATCCTTGGTTAAAAGTTCTTGATGTTTAAGACTACTGAAATATTTTGTTGGGGATTCAGAGAGTTTTGATTTAAATTTAATTGTTATCCACCAATGTGTGTATTTAATTTAAAGACAGCATTTCTCACATGTTCTGGCAAGCAAGATCTACAAAATCATTTTTAAAAATAAATTAGTTTCTTCAGTGCATATTTATAATCAGGAGAAAGATTCAACATACCAAAATTTATTTGATGTTAAAATATTATAATCTAATCAGAGATAAACTAGTTACCAGTTGGAAGAAAAAAAAGGATACTTCTAGTTTACTGTTTTCGAAAGGACCTCAGCATAACTACTACTGTTACCTTCCTAATTATGTTCCCAGTTGGCGGGTATTCTTTGGTAATTGTTTCTCAAGTTTTAATTGCCTGAAGATGAGTTGGCCAGTACTGGCTGTAAAAATCCTATCTAAAAATTACAAATTACAGTAAGATGTGGAGTCTCTTTGTAATAGTACTAAGTCTATCAGTGTATTACCTTCCAAAAATTGTCTTACTAGTGTCATTTTGTAACAATTACTGTGTAACAAAGAGATTCTTTTGGTCAAACTTGATTTTTGATTACATATGTACAGACGGATCAACTTTCCCATAACAGTGAACAAAAGCCTGATCGAAGCCAGGCTATTCGAGACCGATTGAGAGGAAAAGGATTACCAACAGGTAAGAGTACATTAATAGGAAATTTTTAGGTTTTAACTTTATTCTGTTATTTCTTTTATGAAATTGTACTTTCAATTGTGGAAATCTAACAGTTTTGACTGTGATTATGGGATGCAAAATTGAGGAGGGAACAAATAAAAACGTTAGTTACATTAATAAATAAATCCACCAGAGTTATGCAGAAGACATTAATACAGTCAGGATTCCATAGTAACTTATTTGCCTTTCCATTATTGTTTTTATCAATAATAGTATCATTTACTATTTTAGCACTGTATTTTCTATTAAAATACATTTTAAAGTGTGGCCAAATAAACATATATATTTGTACATATAAGTGTTATTTCAATAACCAGCATTGTTCTTTCTGTGCTCACATTTTCTGTTCTAATTCTTTAATGATAATCATAATCCACTAAATTGATTGCATGATTAATTTCATGACTTGAAGTTATCAAATGCTTTAGTAAATAAGAATGAATGATGAATAGTGGTTTTGTATTTGCCAATTGCATTTTTTTTTTTTTAGATTTTATTTTATTTATTTATTTATTTATTTATTTATTTTGTGGTACTGGGGATCGAACTCAGGACCCTGCGCTTGCTAGGCAAGCGCTTATTCCACTGAGCTATATCCCCAGCCCCAGCCAATTGCATTTTATACTTATGAGTCCTATAGTAATTATTACATAGATATTTTAAAAGAAATGCATAGAAACCCCAAATACTTGAAACAAAAATAGGAGAAATGAATTTTCATATGATAATTTATTTTCAGTGTTAAATGTCAGGCTTAGCTTAATCTAAAAATGAATTTTTGATTTTGCTAATTATCCTTCTTCTTTTTACTTCTCATTTGTAATACAAAAATTATAATCAAAATGTTCACAAAAGTATTTTGTGGGTGCCATATTTTATTTTGGATTTTGGAGCAAGGGAAAAGTAAGTATAAAAAGAGCTTAAGTATATTCTATTGAAACACTCTAATTGATATTGGCTGATAAAAGCTTACATCTAATTTTTAATTTGATCAGTCATCATATAGTTATCCTATTTAAAGATTTATAGGAAATCTCTTTGTGAAGAATAAACACTTGATTATCTAGACCAAGTGTTTTGAAGAGTTTGGAACTCTCATATCTCAGAGCAAAGAATACAATGTAAACAACTGTGTTACTTATGAAGTCAAAGAAAAGTAGTAAAATGGTATCCAAGGCAGTGACTGTCTAATGGTACAGTTAATTGTCTGTTTTGATACTTCATGTTACTATGAATAAGGATTCTTTTCTTGTAAAGTCTCTCAGCCTTCACATAATGATAAATTGTTTTCAGGTTAGATCACATTTCTTCCGAATACATACATTATTTATATATGGGTAAAAAATGCAAAGTAGACTTTTTCTAATTTGCTTTTTTTTTTTTGAGATAGGGTCTCACTATGCAGTTCAGGCTGACCTTGAGCTCACTTTGTATCCCAGTCTGGCCTCGAACTTGCAATGATCCTCCTGCCTCAGCCTTCCAAGTGCTAGGATTATAGGCCTGTGCCACCACGCTAAGCTCTCTAATTTGCTTTTTACATTGCTTGATGGCAGTTAGAGTATTTTAAATCATTTTTATGTTTGTTTACCATCCCCCATAAGAGACACATTTTCTCAAAGGTACAAATCCCTTTCTCTTTACTATTCTAGGATTTGAGGTAGAATATAATATGAAACTTGGTGCTAACAATAACAGTGGTTTTTTAATCCATTAAATTTTAAGTTATTCCTCCATTTTAAAACTAAAGAAACTAACACACTGTCCAAACAGTGATTAGATTATGAAGGTGTGTCTCAAATGACCACAAATTGCTAGATCCTTAATAGTCCATTTTATTCTGTAGTGGTAATCTCAGAGAATAAACTCTTCACTAGAGAATAAAGTTTTCAGGATTACAATTAGCCTCTCAGGAGAAACCAAGATTTTTGTTCATATATTTTAGCAGAATTAGAGGTCCTTAGTACTTAAATAATAGCCTTGTTTGAATCAAATGTCATGGAAAAAGATTCTTCAGACCTTCTTAGTCATTGCTTTCTATCATAATATTACTTCATAGAAGCTCTTTTAATTTACCTTTTATAAATTTAGAAAGCCTGATTTCACAGGCATAATCAACATAAACATACCAATTACCGTCATTAGTGGGCAGAAGCAATTAGCAGCTAATAGTGGCATGTGCTATTTTCAAAAGTTTAAAATTGAAACAAAAGCAATCTCTTGAGGAAATCTCCTGGACACTGGAGCTGCTTTGGGGACACTGTCATTCAACTTATACTGGTACTTGCAGCAAAGCAGTCTTGTCTTCCCACATTGGTAGAAAAGCATTTGCTTCAGCAGGCACCAGTCTAAAATGTTATGTGCTATTAGCCTTACTTTATGAGGGTCCTGACTACAGTGTTCAGTAAAGAAAGTGTCAAGATGGGCAGTGAGATATAAGAATTAAAGTAAGTAAGCAAATGTAGGGATATCTTATTATAAACAGCAGATTAACTTGTCCACTTAGCAAGACCCTGTCTTGAAGTAAAACTGAACAGGCCTGGAGATGTAACTTAGTGTGAAGACCCAGGTTCAATCCCCAGTACCACACATACAAAAATGACGAGTGGAAGTGAGGTGGTCTCTGTCACCAGAGCAGTGTTTTGTTACTGTTGTTTCTATTTTTCATCTGTTTGGGGGTTATTAATACATTGTAATATATAACAAAAAACTCATCCACTAAAATTTAATGAAATTGTTCAGCTACAAGTAAATAACCTTTAGGTGTCTTCCGTCTTACTTCTGCACTCTGTCACTAAAGAAGGCCTAGACATGTGAGCTGTTTGCCCTGCTTCATTACTTGCCACTGCCATGCTGGTAAAATGGCCTCACTGAGCAGAAAGCATCTCCTGCCAGGCTTCTGGTGGAAACCTACACCGTGATCAGATCACCAGAGCAGTGCTTCAGAACTTTGGGTTGCTGATAGCATCAAGGGTTTTTAGTGTACTTGAACATTTGTGGGGACAGATGGGGAATTGAGGGGCCTCTTGTGATACTGAAGTGTTGTCTTGGAGTTGATTTCTGCAGAGATGCTGTGACTCTTTGGGTCTCTGTGAGGGGAGGAGTGAAAGATGATACCAGTTGGGGTGATGTTAACCATAGAACAGAAATAGTTAAAGCAGAGTATACAAGGAAGATATTTTCCAGTTTAAAATAAATGCAATATGTTCTAGTAATGACACTTTATATCCTTAAAATCTCTTACTGTAGCTCTTCAGTGTATGTTTTCCATTTAGATTTTAGCAAGTTATGCTAAAATCGTTTTCCAAAAGGAAAATGTTCATGATTTCATATTAAATTTGAACACTTATAATTTTATGTAATTTAATGTTATCTGTAACTGCTCTGAACTCAGAGCCCTGCAAGAAGTGGGAAATCCCCTTGTAGTCACCATTGTTTCCTATTTTGAAAAATGTGATACTTTTCAAATAAGGATAAATCTAAAACATTTATGGGAGATCCGCTGGTGCCTTGTTCCCATTATTTCCTCTCAAAAAGATTTTTAAAAATTCCCTTTCAGTAGATAATTATATGCTTAGAAAACAAAGCAGAAATAGAAAATGATAACAAAACTTAAAATTTTATGTTGCCTTTCTTCAGAAGAGCTCCAAACAGTGCATATGAATTAGTTTGTTTATCCTGCCATCTCTAAAAAGAAAACAGTGAATTATATCCACATTTTGTTGAGTGTCTTGCCCACACCAGTGTGTGGAATAGAAGGCTCATATTAAAGCCTAGCCTTGTTGATAGTAATCTTTCTGGTATATTATGCTTTCTAAATTGAATTTTAAAGGTTTCTAAAAGTGGTATAATCAACCTATTCTATTAGCATTCTTTTGGGATGACTTTAATTAGCAGCTGCATATATAAAATAAGACATGGTCCTTATGTTATTGTTCCACTTGGGAGTGGGAGTGCGGAAGCTAGTGGGATTGTTGCCAGACATACAATACAATGGATAGTTTTTATAAATGAGATGTGTATTCTAATACACTTGCCTTCTGAGCACAGTGGGAGGAACAACTGTGCCAGGATAGAACAATATCAAGATGTGTTCCTTTCTCCTGAAATCATCCAGAGCACCTCTGATGGCATTGCTTTCAGCCAAAGCGTTAGCTCAATGTCCTATCATCACTGTAGGCAGTAAGCACAGCTATCAGATGTACTCATGATTCCACTGTTGTTCATTGCCTGTTAGGTAAAATGACCCTAATAGCCTAACACATGTTTAGAGAGATTTGGAAAGTATTTTCAAATAGGTTGAATAGGTTGCCTTGTATGTAGTCTCAAATACCAATTATTACATGGCCTTAGTGTTAACAACAGTACGTGATCTTCACTGTTGTGGGACTTAATAAACACCAGCCCAGGATTTATATGGCTGGGTTCTGGATTTGAACTTCCATTTTCTGTACCTAGAGTAAAGAAAGTGTTCCCTATTCTTTAGCAGCATAAAGCAGCTCACTATGTTTAGTAAGATTTATAATCTTTAGAACTGAATTATTCTTATATTATTATAGTATGTATTTTACTTTACATAAAGTAACCTCTTTTGCAGAACATAATTTTATCAGCCTGTGAGGAGTTGGTTAGGCAACTGTATTGCCAGTTGTTTAGTTGAAAATAATGCTGCCATTAACATGGCAGAATGCAGTGATGCTTCTGTGAGATAGGAATATATGATTGAAGAATGGTGTGTTTGTAGCAGCTAAAATCCATTTCCGTACTGTGTACCTAGATACCTACCTAGGAATATGTCTCCTTTTTCTTCCAAAAAGCAAACAAAAGCAGGCCTAGACTAATGAGCCCAATGCAGACACCAGAATTTAGCTCAAAGCATCTTTCTTGCCGCTTCCTTTTTTCTTTTCCACCCATATTGTTTCCTCCTTTTATCCTTTTGTGATTCGTAGCCCATAAAATTCTACCCGCCCATCTCTGACAGGTGTATACCTATCACTGAATCTTGTCTCACCCTTTCCCAACTTTGTCCAGTTTCTTCAGGAAGATCACTACTCCCCTAGCATTTTTTCTAGCTACTTTTTCTGTTGTACTATACCTTTCTTGGCCTATTGGCCACCAGAAAAGGCCTTAATATGCTTCAAAATCATCTTTTGTAAATGCAAATAATTGTCAAGAGGTTTTAAATTACCTATCACAATCTGATTGTCTAATGTAGCAAATCAAAGCATAGCTAAATTTGAGTATTTTGTAGAAACAGAACAGAAAGTTACTGCAAATTTTCAAATAAATTTTCATTTTTTATTTTTATTTAAAATTATAAGTTGTTAGATTTTTAAATATGGAAATATTTTCATATCTAATTAATTTGCACTAAAACAGCAAAAACCTGGCATATTTAAAACAGTAGTTATCTAAGAGCCACCTAATTAGCATTTAGCTTTAGGTTTTGTATTGGCTCTCTTAAGACACCACGGCCCAGTAATACATTGTCAGTAAATACTGATGACCTAAAAGAGAATAGTACCTCTACAAATGCAGTAACCTCAGAATACATTTGGAAAGTGACCTGTTTACATTACAGTGAAGCTAGGGTGGACTTCGTGGAGAAAATCATATTTAAAATAAAACCATAGGATGAGAAGCAACTAATCACGAGAAAGCTCAGGAGTAGTGTTCAGAGCAGCAGAGAAGTGTGTGCTATACAGAGACCCTTATGTATTAAGAGTGCTTACCAGAAAAACTTGTAGCTGGGATAAAATTAGGAAAATAGAAGGAAACCACCTTTAAGATTCATTAAACAGGGCAGTGGCATCATGGAATTTACATTTCAAAACAATATTTGGGCTGCTGAATGGAAGATAGTTGAATGAGAAAGTAGAAGCAACGTGAAGGTCACTGCAATGATGTAGCCATATGATAGTGTTAATCTAGACAAAAGTGATGGCAGTGGAAGTGGAATTAAGCACATGAAGTTAAGACATCTTTGAGAATTTAAGTAGCCAGCACTTAGTCATAAATATGATAGCGGCTGTAAAGGAAATGACACGTTTAAGAACGGTGCCCATATTTCTATTTTGAGCAAGCAGTCGGATAATGGCACCGCTTACTACAACAAAGCTGTAGGACAATGGACAGCTGTGGGTGTGGGAAGCAATCAGTTTTAAGCATGCACAGGCGGAGGTGCTTCTGTACTATACTGGAAGCTCCGTTACAGAAGATCGGAGCTTCCAGAGGAGGTCAACACTAAGAGTGTCAAGTTGAGAGTTGTCCGAATATAAATTAGGGAAGGGTTTTGTTTGGTCTGGTGTGGCTACGGAGATACTGTGTTTACTTCCTAATGGAAACAGCTCAATAAAATGGGGGAATGATAAAGACATAAGCACAGAGCATAGAAGTTAATAAAAGAATAAAATCTGTGGTAAAATAAAAACAGTTGGAAATCAGAATATGTATGGGAGATTGGCCTTGCACTGACCGGAAATTTCATCCTTACAACAACTGGGAAAAGATCTGCAGACACAGAGATATAGAATTAGTCACGAAAAGAGGAGGAAGCACTTCTCTGACAGCTTCTGTTTTCTTGTTAGAATATGAAACAGGATCATGAGCTAAAAGAGTGGGAAGTTAAGGTGAGAAATTTGAAAAGTGAAGATAAGTGAAGTAACCCTAGTAGAAGCGAGCGAGTCTACTGTTAACGTGGTATTGAGTGCCCAGCACGGTTGTCTGTGTGTCTATGGTGTTGGTAAAATAGCCACTTGTTTGAATTTTTCCAAGTTTTGACTATTTGATGATAGTCAAGGTAGTAGAGGAAGGCAGATGGTTGCATTTGTCTGTGGCTTATGATTCTTGGATCTTTCCAGTTGTCTTTTAATCTGTTGATGTAGTCTGTCAGTTTCCAAGAACATCTCTGTTCTGTGATCAGTCAAATTTTAAAGTAATGATTTTCAAAATGTGGTTTGTTTACCAATATAACTTCTATATAACATAGACATGTTTATCATTTTAAAAATTTGATTAGGAGCTAGTCTGTGACAGTCTGCTGCATGTTGTATGGTATATTTCTTGGTGTTCTCTGTATAAACATTATCCGTCTTTGCAACTGGGTAGTTCTGCAGAAGAAAATGAGACATAAGGAAGGCATTATGTTTGAATGTAATTCTCAAATAAGCAGTTGTTGCCATTCTGAAAAGAATTCATTTTTTTCTAAGATTTCTTATTAAAGTAAAATTTTTGGTCTTGGAATCAGTTTGTAATTGTTGCTTGGAAGATAAAATCAATGTCTTGATTATATAAGCAATTTATTAGTACTTGGAAGGTTTTAGTTATTTTATGTCACATAGCAGGCAGGCTATCAAAGAGAAGTCACGGAAAGTAGCAGGCAAATCAATGTTTATGGCCTGTTGAGTTAGTAACTATAAGGTATTTTTCTATATTTTTTTCTATTGGTGGGCAGACACGATTTTTTGTTATTAAATCTGTATATTCACAAGGTTAATGTCTTAGTGGGCATTTTTGATGAGACTGAGCACCTTAAAAAGGTGCGTTAAAAACAAGTAGAATGGGTTACTGGTTTTAAATGCTTCAAGAACTAAAGAATAAGTAAGAATTGGTATTCTATCCCATTTGACAAAAATTAATACATTACAATTTATTGTTGTTTGTCTGATTTTTTATTTTTGTTTTTGAGATAGAGTTTCACTGTGCAGTTAGGCTAACCTTGAACTTACTTTGCAGCCCAGGCTAGCCTTGAACTCACAATGATCCTCCTGCCCCAGCCTCCTGAATACTGGAATTACAGGTGTGCACCCCACACCCAGCAACATTATGTTTTAGAGAGAAGACCTGTTTTGTTACTTGATGGTCTGCCATTGAAAAATTTGGTGTCTTTCATGATTTAAATATAACTAAATTACCTGGATTTCAGACACTATAAAAGTGTTTGAAAAACATATCTAATTCTAATAAAATTTTGTACTTAACAATTCCAAATGCTATAATCTTATTCATATCCACAATATAGTAAAAATTCATTGTTTCTCTTTCAAATATATTTGTTTACAAGACCAGGATATACTAGGTATTTATGCTCAAGTAATAAAGTTTAAGTTATATTTTTAGAAGTTAAAAAGAGGACATTGTATATTCTATTATTACCCCCAGTCGTTTCATGGATAATCAATATTGTACCAGACCAGATAGGATCACAACTTTTACCTGTGTTTTAAAATTAGTTCATTCACTTTGATTATAAAATGCTTCTCCAAGAGTAAGTGCGCCATCCTGTTTGTTAGGTAGCAGACATTGGGCTGGGAGGATAGGTCAGTGTGCTTGTATGTGCCAGGTCCGTGGTTCGATCTCCAGCACCACGAGAATGAGCAGAAGAATGGAGGGGAGGGAACTGAGCTGTGAAAACCACAGCATGTCTCTCCACCTCTGTCACCATCACCGTCGTCCTGCTTCACCTCTGAGCTTCCATTTACAGAATTTAGGAAATTACTCCACTTTCATGGTCACTAATGGGGTGCATTCCAATTTATTTTCTAAAACTTCTGTGCATACATGATAGATTCTTATCATTCCAGGAAGAAGCCCTACCTCTGATGTGCTAGACTTACACAAGCCTCCCTGCTCTCATCAAACCTTTCTTAACAAAGGGCTTAGCAAATCTATGGGATTTCTGTCCATCAGAGACACTCAAGATGAGGAAGATTATCTCAAGGACATTTCATCTGATAATAATTCTGGACATGAGGATTCTGAAAATACCTACTCCCCAGACCAGTTCAAAACTAGTGGCCCTCAAAAAAAGCTTGTCCCTGGCATTGATGTACTGCCCAAAAAGAAGATTTGGGCTTCATCCATGGACCTGCTTTCTTCACCTGACAGAGACTTCTCTCCTGGAGAATTCAGCAGGTACCAGCGCTGCTGCCCTGATGGTGTCACAGGGCAGACTTCAACTACTCCTAGGAGAAGAGAGGCCAGGTACTCCGATGGGAGCATGGCCTGGGATACCTTTGGCCCTCAGAGAGTGACTCCAGCATGTTACACACGAGAATTGCCCGCTTCCTCAGCAATATCAAGTGCTTTGGACAGAATTCGAGAGAGACAGAAGAAACTTCAGGTTCTAAGAGAAGCCATGAATGTAGAAGGTTAGTAATTTTGTGTGTGTCTGAGAAAGAATTGAACCAAAATATTTAAACCTGTGTTTGGAAATAAACAGTTATTAAATCATTCCACAAGTCATATTTCCACTGCAAAGCCTTTGTGCCCAGGTTATGTTTACTGCTTCTCAGTTTCCAGTCTCCTTCCCACCAACACCTAGTCACAGTCTCTGCTTGTGCAGAGCTGTCCCTGTGTGCAGGCCAGGTTCCAGTTCCTCTGTGCTCCCTTGGTCTTTTGGTCTTGTGTTTCCAAACTGTAACCTTTTCAAGGGCAGGAGGCGTGTTTTCCACCTCATGTGCTTTCTTGTGGGAGGCTTCGGGAAGCAGCTGGCTCGTGGGAATGAGCAGCAGCAAACTCGAATCCACAGTCCCAGGGAGCTGGCATGGTCATCTGAAATCAAGTTTGTAATCCGTACTTCTAAAATCATAGTGATCAAGTTTACAGATTTCGAGTCAGCCTAGATTTGAATTAGTTCCCTCTTGTAGCTCCTATGTGACCTTTAACTTTAGCAGTCGGGTGAGCGCTTCAAGTCTGTTACTCAATCTAGGAAACAGGCCTGCAAAGATAAATCAGTTTAAGTTAAGCAAAGAATCTAGAGTGATTAAACAAATTATTACGTTTTCTAAAAACAACTATATACATGGTAAATTCTAGCTGGGCATGTTGACACATGCCTGCAATCCCAGCATTCAAGAGGCTGAGGCAGGAGGATTCAAAGTTCAAGCCCAGCCTGATCTATATATGGAATTGAAGGCCAACCTGAAGTACAATGAGACTCTGTTTCAAAAGAAACAAAATTAGTTTGTAGGTAGATAAATAAAAAGTAAATTTTCATCATTCCAGAATTATGCACCATATCAAAAAATAACTGACTCATGAAAAAAAGACCAATATATTGAATGGAGTAAAACTATGTTCTATACAGAAGAATAGAGCCTATGCTGAGAATAGATGCAAGAGAAAACAAGAATATTCAATTACTTCTGTACACTTTTAAAGTTTAAAATTTTGTAACTGCCCTTGTCTCCTAGACAAACTCTATTCCATAGCTGATTGAAGGGGACATTATGGTGGTTCAAAGAGAAGACTGACATAATTAAGGACCGCATTTATCTTTAAGATCCTTTTTCCAGTATAGGTTATTCAACTCCTGGATTACTTTTAGAATATTCTGCTACAAGCCTATTGCTGTTATTTAATTCTGAGCTGATCACTCAGAATTATGATTTACTAAAAGAAATTTGGCAAACTTTTTGTCAATTCAGAAGTTACAGGTGAGTAAAACATTTGCAAGTATGGAGGAAATTACTGGATACTTGCTTGATATTATGGGTTTGTATAATAGTATCAGACTTTCCTTGGCAGTGCTGAGGATTGATCCCAGGACCTCACCCAGGGTAGGCAGGTGCTCTTCACCTGAGCTACACCCCCATCCCTTTTATGCTTGTTTTGAAACAGGAACTTACTACGGTGCTCATACTGGCTTTAAACTTATAGTCTTCCTGCACGGCCTCCCAAGAAGCTAGGATTGCAGACATGAGTCAGTGTGCTGCACTGTAACATGCATTTTTGAAAGCACTAGCCAACTTTATCAAGTGGTGCTATCTGTTCTTCATCTGAAAAGATTAAAAGTCTTGCAAAGGAAGAACATTTATAAATTAATTTATTCAGAATTTCATATTTAGTGTTGGGAATTGTGACAAGAGCAGGCAATTCTCTTAGCTCAGGGTCTCCCATTTCAGAAGTTAGGTATCATCCTGTTTAGTATTGCACCGTAGCTGGGATGGGAATACTACTTTAACCTAGGCCTCTTATGAGCATCCACTCATGGAGACATTAAATAAAGAAATCATGTCCATTGTGAAAAAGACAGCCCTCAGTGATTCTGACAGAGAAAATCATCATGGTCTAAAAGTCTAAATAGAGAAGATACATACCAGTCCAGATGAGTATTTCTCACATTGTGCATAGGTTGTGCACTATCTTTTCTTGAAATGTTAACACCAAATAAAATAACTCCTAAAGTTCTAAAGTGTGATTTACTTTCAAAAAGATGATTATTCCTTAATATTTGGCAAATCAATTATATTGTGAGGGGCTGGAGTTTAGCTCAGCAACATATAGTGCCTACCTAGCGAGCACAAGGTCCTGAGTTCAATTCCTGATACCGGAAAAAAAAAATAACATAATACTGTGAAATAGTGAAATTTAGGGAATTGTTTTTACACTTGAATATTTTTTGAGAGTTGGAAAGAAATCAAGCATTATGGAAAGATGTTTAATCTTCTCAATTACACCATAATTTTCTATGTGATATATTTTGTTTGAGTGGGTGATTTTTATCTTGATTATCTATATCAAAACATTTTAGACTCTTCTAGTGCTATGCGACCCTACTCTTATCAAGTAATGTGTGTACACATGCGAAAGCATTAACAAAACTCAAGTAGACAAACTTCTTTACAAATATGCATATATATCTGCAAAGATGATCCGTAGTCTTTGATGAACCTTATTTGCCTCAAAGGTAACTACTTATGAAAAATCATTTCCAGATTTACAGATTTGAAGTTTGTTACAGGAGATAACAAGCAAAGGGAAAACTTTTCTTTTTAAAAATATGCTTTGAATTGTTGGATATAGAACAGTTTCTATCCTGAAACCCTTCTTTGCCATTATTGAAAATTTTTCTAAAGCGTGCTCATTTTAAAGCCCAAGTAAACAAAACTGGAAAATGTTGATTTATTGTGAGAATATCACCTTCAATCAACTTCCTTTGTTATATTTACAAGTAGTAATAAATTACGCTTGCTTGAAAAGAAAAGCATTATTTAAAAGGAATGTTTGAGATTTGGAAGTCAAAATGAATAAACCTTACTGGTTATTTAGTTGAGAAACTTGCTGGTCTTATGCTGTGATGTCTTCCTCTAAAAGTGAAGTAATTTGTTTTAGCTGTGCAAACAAAAGTGCAGATTCCTAATACGAAGATATTGGGGCTGGGGATATAGCTCAGTGGCACAAGTGCCTGTCTGACAAGTGCAAGGTCCTGAGCTCAATTCCCAGTACCAAAACAATAACAACAAAAAAGATTTTAACTATTATACAAAGAAAAAATAAAAAGTAATGTAAATTCTGTTTATCTCATTTACTTCTAAAAAGTAGACTCTATAAATCCCTTTTTTGTGTGATAAATCGTGCAGAATGGTGGGTGTCACTACATACTGACATATCTTTCTAATATTTGTATTTGAAAATAGGTGCACTGTATAAATTTTTTTCTTTTGTTTTTTTTTTTTTTTTTTTTTTTTTTTTTTTTTTTTTTTTTTTTTTTTTTTTTTTTTTTTTTTTTTTTTTTTTTTTTTTTTTTTTTCCGGGACCGGGGATCGAACTCAGGGCCCTAGTGCTCAGCGGCAAGCACTTAGCCCACTGAGCTGTACCTCCAGCCCACACTGTATAAATTTTGTAATCTTTAAATTTATTAGTTGCTGATGGATCTAAGTAATTTAGAAGCAGGTGAGGTCTTAGGTCACATGTTATACAGACATATTCTTGGGCTAGGGAAGATTTAGTAACTTGTTAATGATAGGATATTCATCATTTTGGGAATTATAGCTTCTCCGTCACGATTTCAAAGTTCCAGTGTAAAGACTTCCTAGCACATATTGCTTCAATTTTTTTTTAAAGAAGCATTCCAATATTCATTGATCTAATGTAACAATGAGATAAAATTGCCGTGTTTCATTTTGTTTGTCTGGGTTGGCAAGGAGAGTTGTTAAACTAGACAGCATAACTGTCGTCTTCGCTTTCGGATATGAACCCCTTTCCTTAGCCGAGGATGCCAGCCAAATAGCACAGGAGATGGCAGTTTTAAAATCAAGGAATTTGGAGCTGAAAGGAATCTGGCTACCATTTAATCCAAACAGCTCATTTTTAGAGACCCAGAAAAATAACTACTTTGCCAAATGACATACATAATTTATAACAGACCTGTATTTTTAATCCAGAGCTGTTGAGCCCTATTAAAAGATTTGTCCACTCTGCCATACTGATTTTAAGAAGAGATCACATGTGTTTCAGACACATTGTTGGGCAGACATTTTTACTGCCTGAAAGATTGAACATTCAACCAACCACCTAACAAAACCCTTAAGTCTCTCCTCAGTAAAATTATGTGTATCTTTTTCAATAATACTGACACAAGATAGCATTAAACTAAAACTGAGAAATTTTTGGATCTTTCTGGAGTAAATCAAACTGTTGAGGCCCTAGAATGTAGCTCCATGTTGCTAGATACTCTTCATAATAGTGTTTTGATGGGGTTTGACCATGGTGTAGCTTGTATGTGGCTAACCCAAGAGCTGATGAGAAGAGGATATGAATTCTCAAAAGGCAGTGATTGGCAATATTTACACTGACCTCTTAAGGAACAGGTGAGAGTCAGGAACAAAAAAGATTCCAGGAAAGAAATTGTAGTTGAAGTTTGAAAATTAACAATGTAAGATTATTACTATATTGAATTAACAACACTAAGCATTCAGATCTCTTTATAAAGCAGCAGGGAAGAGGACAGAAAAAAACTAAGATTTCTCCCTCCCTCCC
>PVLD010014163.1:0-53354 GCA_004027595.1 Dinomys branickii
ATGGTTTCCGTTGAGAAATCTGCTGTGATTCTGATGGGCTTTCCTTTATAGGTGATCTGTTTCATTTCTCTAGCAGCTTTTAATATTGTGTTCTTTTGCTGGATATCTGGGATCTTGACTATTATATGCCTGTGTGTGTTTTTCTTTGGGTTATGGATCATTGGGGTTCTATATGCCTCGATTAACTGAACTTCAGTATTTTTTAGCTTGTTTGGGAAATTTTCTGCTATTATTTCATCAAATATTGCTTTTATATCGTTTGTGAGATCTCCTGCTGTTTCACACACTCCTACAATTCGAATATTGTTACGTTTTGCTTCATCTTGCAGCTGTTGGATTGACTTTTCTTGTGTCTTTGATGGTATCAGGAGATTCTTCCTTTCACGCTCATAAGCTGCCATGCTGTCTTCAAGTTCTGAAATTCTATCTTCGGTTTCATTTAAACGGTTTTTCATGCTTTTAGCGTTAGTTTTCAAATCCTGGCATTCTCTTTGGACCTGTTTCATTCTTGGTAATTCATTCCTGAATTGCTCTTGTAAGGTTTCCATTTGTTTCCTATTGTCTTCTAGTCTTTTGTCTATATCTTCTCTCTGTGCATGGAACATTTCTTCCATCATTGTTTTCAGCTCGTTTTTTATCTGAGAAATCATTGTGGGTATGTGGCTTATTTCTGCTTTAAGCTCTTTTATGGCCTGTTGGAGTTGTTTCATTTCGGATGCAATCGTTTCATAATTGGCAGGTATGTGATTTCCTGGTTCCCCTGTATCCTCGCATTCAAAACTTGTTCTGGGTGGGGTTGAGTTTTGCGACTGCGTTTCGTTCCTCTGTTTTCCCATTTTTGGGTGTCAGATTCAAAATGTGGAGCTATAAATTCCACAGGCAGTTCAGCAGGCAAAGGTCTGCTGCAGAGGCTGCTCCAATGATTCCTTCTCTTTGGGAGAATGTCCCTTAAGCTGTCTGCTGAGATTTCCGCTTCTACTCCCTACCCCGAGCCCTGGCTGGGGCGTATAAGCAGGTCGCCCCCCCAGGCGTCTTGCAGACAGGCCGCTCAGGTGTTCCTCCCTGGGTGGAGCTCCTTCCCCCCTCACAAATCCCCTAGGGGCGCCTAGCTGGCTCTTCCTACCTGGGAGATCCCGCAGTCCTTAAAGGTGCTTTGATGTCACTCGCTGGGCAGAGCTTCTTCCCGACTCAGGAAAAACCGGTTAGAGCGCCCACTTAACTCACCCTGGGATCCTGCAGGCAGGAATGCCGTTCAGATGTATCTCTGTGGATCGAGCTTTTTCCCGACTCAGAAATCCTGCCAATCGCAGCCGCTCCAGTTCGCGCAGCGCGGGCTGCAGGGGTGGGGCTCTGAGTGGAATCCCGGAACGCTGCCCAGATTGGCGCAATCTGTCCCAGTAGCTCGTTCTCTGAGTTTCCTCTGCTCCGCTGCCTCCAACAAATCCTGGTTACAGCCGTCTCCGAGCCGATCGGGTTCAGGAGTTGGAGGCTTTCCTCCCGCTGCAATCGCTCTCTCGGCTGTACGCGATTTGAGCCGAGCTGCGGCCGAAGCGCCTCACCGATCTCTCGGTCGCCCAGCTCTCAGGATCTGCCCACTTCTCGCTGCCCGGCTTGTCCAACCGGCCCTTTAATGCTCATGCCGCAGAGAGCAGCCCGATCAGTTGGAATTTTGCATCCACGGACCGGGCACCCGCGCGCAAAGGATCGGTCTCTGGGAGAGATTCCCTCTGCCACTCACCTGGTCGCCATCTTCCCGGAAGTCTAATCCTAGAAATCTTTTGGTGAAATATTTTGGATCTTCTTGAAAAGGATCAGGGCATTTGTAAATAATGGTTATTTGCCTTGTCCTTTCCTGTATGTGTCCTCTTTAATTCTTGCCTTGCCTAATTACTCTGGTGTATGTCTTGAGTATTGTATTAAACAAGAATGGTAATAGTGGATGTCCCGTCTTACTCCTGATTTGGAAGGGAAGCTGTCAGTTTTCCGTAGTAATATCACATTAGCTGTTGCTTTGTTGAAGTGGCTTTTAGCAGATTGAGTTAAGGTCCTTCTATACCTGTTTTCTTCAGATTTTTGTGTGTATCATAAATGGATTTTCAATTTTGTCAAAGACTTTTTTGGCATTTGTGGAGATGATCATGTGATTTTTGTCCTTGCTTGTATTTATGGAGATACATTTTACTTATTTATTCATGTATGTTGAATCACGCTTATGTCTGTGCATTGAAGCCTCCTTGGTCATGATGTATGATTTGTTGCATTCTGTTTGTTAGTATCCTGTGGAGGATTTTTGTGTCTATGTTCATTAAATAGATTGCATGCAATTTCCTTTAGTTGGGCTCTTGTTTGATTTTGGAATCAAGGTAATACCAACTTTCAGGAATGAGTTTAGAAGTACTCCTTCAGTTTCAATTTGTTTAGAATTTGAGGAAGACTGGTATTATATATCCTTTCTGAAGGTCTTTTTTCTGCAGTAAATCTATTAGGTCCTGGGCTTTTCATAGTTGATAGATTTTGCTTTTGGTTTTTCTGCCTCAATTTCATTATGTGTTATAGTTTTTCAGCATTTTTATATCTTCTTGGTTCAGTTTTCATAATTTATATGTGTGTAGGAATTTTTCAATTTTTTCAAGATTCACAAATTTGTTGGAGTACAAATTTTTTATTTTATTTTTTTTATTTTAAAGACAAAAGAATGGAGACATATAAACCAGAGTAACACAAAAACAGTAAAGGAAATACAAAATTATAAAGATGATAGTAGGGAATTTACACTGGATGCTGTACTACATAATGTTACCTTTGCATTTATCGCTCCATTATACAAATGATGGCACATTCAATTAATCAAACTATTTTCTCCACCCTCATCTCCATTGTTCTCCTACCAAATCAGTCATCTTCCCTCTGATAATAACTGTACTTTTTGGTTTATTTACTCCCTCAGGCTCTCACATTGGGAAGAGACATGGCTGCTTCAAATTATGCTGTAACAAACGTGGGTGTACACAAATTGCTATGGCAGGAAGTGGGAAAGCACCCATCCTCAAAGACGGTAGATAGTCAGGGAACCAGGTGCACTATGGTCAAGCCCCCACTGACAAGCCCTCAAGGCCAGCAGTCAAGTCAGCAGGGTCACCCCTGCGAACTGCCAGGCTCCACCCTGATACAGCGCATTGGAGGCCTGGTCGAGTCCACAGGGCTTGTCCCTGCAGACCAGGCCCTTGTCCCGTCGAGGCACTCCCGGGAGCCCAGTCCAGTCCTCGGGGTCGCCCCTGTAGATTGCCAGGCTCAGCCCCATTGCCGCGCTCCCAGAGGCCCGGTCCAGGTCCTCAGGGTTCTCATGTAGCCTGGAGGGAGCACCCCTCCCCCGTCAGGCTGCTGAGCTCCCTGTCAAGGCCCCTGAGGTACCTTCATAGGTCACCAGTGTCTTCCTGCAGGCCACCTATGACTCTTTGGAGGCTGTCCCCACCCAGGTAGAGCACTGGGTCTGCACCCTAGTTCCAGGTTCTCGCCATCTCCCACCTCTCGATCTCCAGTGCTGCCACACCCCGCTCCTTACAGATGGGCATTGGGTGCACTTACAATGCTGGGCACAAGTGGCATGAGGTCTCCCCCACCCGTGCTCACTGAGTTAGTACAGGGTGTGGAGTACAATTTTTCATAGTAGTTACTGATGATCTAGATTTTGGTGGCATTCATTGTGATTTTGGACTTTTTCTTTCAAAGTGACTGATGTGTGTCTTTTCTGCCTTTCTTTTGGTAAATTTGACTAAGCCTTTTGTCTATTATGTTTATTGTTTCAAAGAACCAGCTCTTTCATTCCATATATATATAGGTTTTTTTTTTTGTAGTTTCTTTAATTTTTGCTCTGGTCTTTATGATTTTCCTCCTTTTACCACGCTTTTGTTCTTTTTAGGTTTTTGTTTTTGTTTTTGTTTTTGTCTTTTTGAGACAGGGTTTCGCTATGCAGTTCAGGCTGGCCTTGAGCTCACTTTGTAGCATAGACTGGTCTTGAACTTGCAAGGATCCTCCTGCCTCAATCTCCCGAGTGCTGGGATTACAGGCATGCACCACCATGGTCAGCTATTCTAGTTTTTTGAGGTACATCATTAGGGTATTTATTTGAGTTCCCTCTGTGCTTCTAATGTAAGCATTCACAGCAGTAAATTTCCCTCTTTGGACTATTTTCATTGTGTGCCATAGGCTCTGGTATGTTATATTGGCTTTACTGTTTTATTAGAGGAATTGTTTAATTTCTTACTTGACTTTTTTTCTGTGACCATTGAGTATTTAGGAATGTGTTACTTAATATCTAGTTGTAAAATTTTTGTGATTTCCTTTGCAATTGATTTCTAGTTTTAGTGTGCTATAGTCTGATAGTACACATGGGGTGATTTAAATTCTTTTGTATTTATTTAAGCAGACGTCACAGACTAAAATGTGGTCTATTTTGGGTAATGTTGTTGAAAAGAATATATAGTCTATCTTTGGGTGGAAAATTCTGTAGATATCTGTTAAGTCCATTTGGTTGGCTATGATATTTCTTTGTTAATTTTATGTTTAGTTGATCTGTCTTTTTGCGAAGGTGGGATATCAAGGTCACCCATTCTGATTCTGGTGGTGTTTATTTGATCTTCTATGTCAGCTATGTTTGTTTTATGAAGTTGGGTGCTATCTTCAAATCACACTTGCCATCTCTCCCTGTTGAATTGTTCTCTTAAATAATGTGTACTGACCTTCTTTGCCTCTTCTGATTAGTTTTAGCTTGAAGTTTACTTTGAAAATAAGTTGTTATTCTTGTGTTTTTGGGGTCCTGCTGCATGGAATATTGTTTTCCATCCTTTGACTTTTAGTCTGTGAATTTGGGGGGAATTAGATGAGTGTTTTGAATGCAGTAGACTGTTGGATTCTGCCAGCAGACACAGTCTGCCAGTCTGTGTCTATTAACTGAGGAGTTGAAGTCATTTACATTGAAAATTATTACTGAAAGGTATTGACTTATTACTGTCCTTGTGTTCTTTTTCTGTTGTTGATGCCTTTATTTTTTCTTTTTTTATTTAACTACTTGTCTTGCTTGATATATTCATTCCATGACTTTTTGGATTTTGGGGGGTTCTGTGTCTCTCTAGGCTATTATAGAGGTGGTTTTTTTTAATTTAAAGTTTTGTGTGTGTGCTGGTTTGGTGTTCATGCATGTCTTAAGGTTTTTTGTGGAATGTTATTATTTCTCCATCAATTTTGAAAGATAGTTTTGCAGAATATGTTAATCTTGGTTGTCTTCTTTTAGGGTTTGACATACTTTACTGTAGGCTCTCCTACCCTTTAGGGTTTGTGTTGAGAATTCTGCTGTAATCTTAATGTCTTTACCTTTAAACCTGATTTTTTTGGTTTTTCCATATAGCTGTTAAATGCTGTCTTGTTGTTTGACATCTGGGATTTTAACTATAATACATTGGGGGAGCTCTTTTTTCCTCCTAGTTATTTGGTGTTCTGTAAGCCTTGCTTACTGTACACTGAGTTCTTTCCTCATACTTGGAAAGCTTTCTGCAAACAGATTTTTTTTACTCTATGTACATTGTCTTCTAATTTTTCTCTAGCTCCAGTTAGCTTTATGTTAGTCTTATTAGCATCACTTCAGTAGCTGTTTGATTAATTTCTCTGGTTGTCTTATCATTTCCAAGGCTTCTCTGAGTAAATTGTGGTGAGTTTCCATTCTGTCCTCATTTTCTGAAAGCTTGTCTTCATATTTCTTGTTGCTGGCATTTTTTTTTTTTTTTTTTTTTTTTTTTTTTTTTTTTTTTTTTTTTTTTTTTTTTTTTTTTTTTTTTTTTTTTTTTTTTTTTCTTGTTTTTTTTTTTTTTTTTTTTTTTTTTTTTTTTTTTTTTTTTTTTTTTTTTTTTTTTTTTTTTTTTTTTTTTTTTTTTTGTTTTTTTTTTTTTTTTTTTTTTTTTTTTTTGTGGTACTGGGGATTGAACTCAGGACCCTGCGCTTGCTAGGCAGGCGCTTATTCCACTGAGCTATATCCCCAGCTCCTTGTTGCTGGCATTTGTGAATTTGACAGAACTCTCTGTCTCTGGAGTTCCTGTTGGCCCCTTTTTGTGGAGTCTGTGTCTCTGATAAATATGTCCTTCGTACTTTGTTCCGTTTTGATTAGTTCTTCCAATTGTTTGTTTCTCCCACTTCCACACTGGTCAATTTATATGTCAGTTTCACTGTCTTTGGTGTTATATCCTCTGTGATCTCACCAAGTTCCTCTACTTCCTCTTTAATCATTTCATATGGCTCAGCTATCTGGTGTTTGTTTTTGTCTCTACTGGTGCCCCTTGGATCTACTTTATGAGAGTTGGAAGACTTTGAGAACATCTTGTTGCCTAGTTTTTTCATGTCGCTATTTCTTCGTTTGTTTTGTTGCTGAGGGTTGAGGTCAAATAGAGTAAGGGGAGTTTGTTGTTGATATGAGGATATCTTTAGATAGGTTCTGTGTTCCAGTGATGTGTTCTTGGCTTTATTTGTTCAGAGATATTGTCTTTCCTTTCAGTGTATTACATTCATTCAATTTAATTCAATGGACCCTGTCATTGTGTTGTAAGGACAGAATTTCTACTTATAGCACTGTTAATAGAACCAAGCTTACATCAACCATAAACATTAAAACTTGTCTTGATAATTTTACCCTTTTGTCAGTACACCTTATGGACTATATTACACCACTTTCTGTGGTTCATGCCAGATTGAGGCAGGTGAGAGGAAGGGAAGAGGGAAGAGGTATGTCAATGGGAAGAGAGAGAAGTAAGAGAAACATCAATAGGTTAAAAAAAAGTAGACAGGCAGTTGGAGGTGGTTGGAGTTATTTTATACCTGATGTTGAGGGCATTTGAGGGTATTTGTGGAGGCAGGAGGATGTATGCAGATGAGTGAAAGTGTATGTAGACATTGAAGGAGGCTGTGAGATTTTAAGAACTAGTTATGTTTCTGGGTAATTTTGTTTAGATTTCCCTGACTTGCCCTTAAACAGCACTGTTTAGCTTTTAGCATTGATTAGTTCTTATTATCTAATGCACTATTACAGGTGCCGGTTGCATTAATGCCATTAGATAGATGGAAAGGAGGAGGGGAAGGCAAGGAGGCGAGATAATGAAGGAGCGAGAAGAACAAAGTAAGGAGAGGAGAGAGTCAGAAGATAGGAGGGAAGAAACGCTGAAAGAGTGAGCAGGTCAGAGAGAAAACCTTGAAACATACTAGAGAGTAACCAGCCAGCACCAATAAGGAAGTAAGAACCAAAAGTGAGAACAGAGAACAGAAAAACAACAATAACAACAATCAGTATGACCCAGATCCAGCAAAGTTGCAAGGACTCACTAACCCTAACAACTGAAATAATGACAGTGATAAGAATCAGAACTGTCACGCCATTGTTACAGTGTTAAGGCTTCATGCAGCGCTTTCTACAGCTCTGTTTGTCTGTTTTCAAGTAGCCGTGCAGTTTCCTCCCATGGGCCAGAAACTGCCTATCCGAGGCCTTGAGCACTGTTGCTCCTCAAACGCATCTTGTGGTGTCCAGGTCTCGGGCTGACTCCCTACAGGCCTCCATGGATCCGGCTGCCTTAGTTGGTAGTGTAGGGTGAACATCGTGGACATCTGTGTCTCGTGTCTCCCCTCTGCAGGTTTCCCCTCCTATTATATGGCCAAACAGCAACCAGAGCAGGTGCTGTTCACCATGTGTCAAGTTGTCTTTTCAGCCCTGCTGGCCGAAACAGTAAGAGGCTGCTCACTCTCTGGCTCCTTACAGTCACTCTCAAGCTCTGCCCTGGGTATTTTCTGTGGAACAGGTTTTCCTTCCTTCTGCAGTTCTCGGTTCTCGGCTGGGAGTTGCTGGGGTCTGCCCCGTGGGAGCCAGCCAACAGTGACAGCTGTGCAGAAAGTGCCGGATGTTCCTCCCACAGGGAGCAGGCTGTATGTGGGAGGAATGGCTGACTTACTGTTGTCATCTGTGTTGGGGAAACCTCTCCCTCAGGGTCCCTCCACCCACTGGCCCTGGAGATGTTAAAATCTACCAGGCTGTCACTGAAGGGTGGGCTCTGTCCTTCAGTCTGGTCCTCTCTCCAGCGGAGTGTGTGCTGGGTAGCAGGTGCGGGGGGCGCATAGCATGATGAAGGGCTGGTCTGGTTCCCCCTCTTGCCTTCTACAGGCTGGAGTGTATTCCTGTTGCATTGTCTTTTCGTTTATCCTCCTGAGTCAGACTTTGTCTCTTGCCCCCGCCTCAGGTGCTTTTTTTCAGCACCTAGTAAGAGACACTCTTTGCTGTCAGACATCTTTCCCAGGACCTGAAGCATTATTGAAGGATCTTTGCTGTGACATTCATAAAACTTGTTTGTGAACAAATAAAACTGTTGCAGCATTTATTGCTATCTACTTACTGCTACTTTGTGAAGTTAAATGCATCTATCTTAGCCTCTGCCCTGCAGTGTTTTAAAGTGGCCTATAATTATCTATACTAGGGTCAGTAAACTAAAGCCAGTGGCCCAATATCGCCATTTATTTTGTAAACATAGTTTGTTTATGTGCCTTGTGGTTCTTTTCATACAGTAGTAACAGAGTTGAGTGGTGGTAGCACTGGAGTAGCCTTGAGAGTCTAAAACAGTTACTGTCTCACTTTTACAGAAAAAATTTGCTGACCCTTGATCTATATAGCATATAAAGGACAAGTAACTGTTTAAAATGATGTGTGTAAACAGCATATTTCCCCATAAACTATGACTTTTTTATGTGATGGAAACTTTGTATCATGATTTATTAGCAGGTTGATAGAAAGGGGGAGGGTTGACTGCCCAACAGCTGAGAGTGTCATCCATTGTTGAATTTTTTTTAATTTTTGCACTGAGAATCAACCAGTATTGATTTTAAATAACTCTATACTTGAAACATATCAGCTTTGTTAGGATCAACTTTCTTAGAAGTGGCTTTAATTCCATACACCCTAAAAGAATAACATGTCTTAAATTTACTTTTTGGGGGGACTAATATTTATTCTACATAATCTCACTACATTGTAATTATTATTGAAAATTATTGTACCTAACCGGAAAAGATGTGTGTTTGGGTTAGAATAGTTTTGTGATTTCCGTTCACTATTATTACCGGCCTTCTTGAAGTTAGATTGACTGATACACATTGCTGTTCTCAACTAATCTGTTCCCAGCAATCTCTGACGTTTAGACCTATGTTTAATTTTTGGATAAGAATCTGTTTGCTTATTCCGTAAACCATCTATAAACTTCCATAAACTGTCCACTTGTGACGGGTCCCTGATGATGCCTAGAGGACATGAATGTTATTCGTAAAGTTTGAAGTTGAAAAAAGCTTTCATTGTGAATTTCTGAATTTTCTCTTTATGATTTTCTCAATCAGTTTAACTCTATGAACAAATCTAAAATAATTCTCCCGTGGGGAATGTTCCCCCTCAATAGTGTATGTTGTGTTTTGCCATATGAAGATAGATTCTCCTATTAGTAACTTTATTTAGTACTTGAATTCTCATTTACAGTGACAGCAAGATGTCTTTTTAAAGTTTTTGTTTTTCCTTAATGTTAAATGTTAGGTGATTTTAGTTGATTAGTGAATTGATCTTTGTAAGCTGGTGAACAGCAACCAACAAAGCATTCTAATTTTATCTGGTGAATTTCACTTAGATAATGAAATTAGAGAAAAATGAGATTCTAACATTAATTCTTATAAATATGAATTTTCCTCTTCCAATAAATATTTGTCCATTTGGAAAACATCATACTATGATTTAACATTAGTTGAGTTTGAATATACAACATATAAAGATACTTTATCATTTAAGGGAGTCACATGGTTATTACTCCTTTTTTGTAATATTTGCTTAATGTTCAGGTAGTGATTTCGTATCTTCTGCTTGGTAATGTTTCTCGACTGTTATATATCCTTTATCTAAAATGGTTAAAATATATATAAGCCTATTTATGCTTGTATTTTCTGAGAAATTTTTCCCAAGGAACCTCATCCCAAGAGTGAACAATTTGAAAATATTGTCATGATGTGATTTCCAGTCACAAGGTTTAGAAAAACTATTTATAACCCTTAGGTGAAATATAGTGTACCGCATTTGTCTAAAGCCACCTGTATCTGGATTTTTAGATTTGCTAAAAAAAATGTGTATTTGCCACTTTTTCCTCCTGTAACTTTCATACTTGTGCGATGGTTACAGAAAATGAACCAAATTACCAGAAGAAACAGCACTGAAAAGGTTGAGGAGGCAGTTTATTTACACTAGTGGGCTTGACTGGGATCTCTCCCCAAGAGTCACCCTCCAACCTCTAAAGGGGTTTGGGGGCTTTTATAGGAAGGGTAAGCAGGGAGGTACAAATGCAGATTTGGTGTGTTGTGATTGGAAGATTGGTGACATCATGGGTTGCTAAAGGAGTTTAAATATCTCAAGTAACATTGCAAGGCCATCAGTTAAACAAGAATGAGTTACACAAAGGAAGAATTGTTCCGTTATATTTGAAGTTACATTGCAAAGCCATCAGTTACACAAAGGCAGTAAAGACGGGTTTACACAAAGAAAGGAGTGTTCTGTTATTGGACCTGAGAAACATGTCTGCTTGGTCTTGGCAGGCATCCTGGGCAGACTTTTAATTAAAATTTAAATTTTCCCTTTCCAGATTGTGTTGTCTATTCATTATAACTTTCAGAGAGTGAAATAATCAGAATCTGCCTCAGGGGTCAGTGTCACTCTTCCTGACCTCTGCTGTGTTGTCACCTGAGATAGCTTTGCAGGGATTAAACCTTTATTAAGGTGATAATGTCTTTACTTAGAGGTTGTCTAATTCCTTACACTAAAAGATACAAAAGAGAAGAAAAGTAGTGCATGAACTCCCGAACAGAAAAGCACTGTGTCCTTCCCTGCAAGACACTGAAGAGCTCATTTGAGTCCAAGTATTTAATGTTTTACAGTACAAAATGTTTATTTGACTTACAAAATATTTCTATAATTACCATGTTTTAGGCTACATAAATTAAGAATATTGGCCCAAGTATTTTTATAAATCAACTTACTTCATACATGTTTAAGAAAAATCTATTTTTAAAAAATTGTCTACAGCAATGGGCATTAAATTTTGTTTTTAGTGGTGTTTTTGTTTTGTGTTCCTGAAATAAACATCTAGAATAAAAATTGTTGAGATATAGATTTAAAATGTAATTTGTCCATCTTTTCTCTAGACTATAGACCTTATATAGTCAGGGCCTACTTACAGAAAAGTAATTTAGGGTTTATGCTTTTAATAATATTTTCTGTAGTTGTCTTACATAAAATGAAAATAGATTTCATGTAAAGTGTATATTTGTATTTAACTAAAATCAACGGACTATGGGCTTGTAACTAAAATATACACTGTTTAGGACTTGAGTTCTTTTCTCTGAATAAATAGTGATTTTTGGTTAAAATACAAGAAATCAATTCTTTGACAACAAAAATTATTTAAAGAGAATGTGTCTTAAATATGAATTAGTTACTTCTTTGAATCTTGAGATAAATTAGTTTAATAACACGTGGCAATTTTCTTGACGAGTGATGTAATTTGAAATAGAATTCTCTCTCTTTCTCTTCCCTGAAAACTCAAGCCAATTAATAGAGCTTTTCAGCTCTTTGTCACAGGCCACCACGGAGGTCTGCAGAGAAGAACTTTAATCCAATAAACATTTCATTTAGATCATGAAAAGAAAGCATGAGGAGACGCTCCTGTAAGCGAGTGTGTTACCATGATTCCACCCATGAAGAGATCTGAGGAATTTGCCAAATTAACCAAGAGGTCCTCATATTTAACGCATAAATGTGTCAAAACTAACAGAATCATTATTTAATTTGCTTGAACTCTACATTGAGGAAACTTTAAAAAGCCACAACTGTTTTCTTCAAAGCCTCCTCTGTTGGCTGGATGGACAGGGCAGAGGGAGGTTGTGAGAAACTCAGATAGCAAGTAACACTGGCCGGAGCTGGTCAGAAAAGGGGATAGATAATTAGGCGTAATTAGCGTGTATGAATTGTTGTCTCTTTGCCCTTAGCTTGAATAAATTTTGAAGAAAAAACCCTACTGGTTCAAGTCCTTTGATGTAGGAAGAGTCATTGTGGCTTGGCAGCATAAAGGCAGTGTTTTATGCTTTTTACATAATGGTTGTGGTACAGAAAGAGTGAATGGACCCCGCACCCCCTGTCTGCTTTATACCAAGGACTTTTGGATTCTCTTGAAACAAAATGCATCACAAGTTTGCAGTTGTTCGTAATGAGGTAGCAGACCTCATCAGAGCTCAGAGGAAGCCATCTTTAGCTTTTGTTTAAATCTTAATCACAGGTTTTTTTTTTCTTTCTTTCTTTCTGGGAAATCTATTTTCTCAAATCGACACTTCCCTTCTTTCGCTTGCACCTCCAATAAGAGAAAGGAATAATGCACAAGAAAGCTAAATAAAAAAGTTAAACAAAAATGATCACATAAAAGACAAAAGCATTTCTGTGTTTTTAATCCCATATGAAAAAGATCCTTGCTATCCTCCTCTTTGGCTTCAAGTCAGTGGCATTCTAGTAAGGTTGTTTTGTAAGAAAAGGTATAAGAAAATATGTAGGGAATAATTTTAGTTTGGTTTTGGGGAAAAATTGTTTTCAAATTGAAATTACACAAAATGAACTGGCAAATATGTTATTATTTCCCAGTATTTAAGTTTGTAAGTGGAAATTAGTTTGGTTTGAATATTACTTAGTACACTGACTATAAGCTTTATTTATTTGAAAGACATAAATGATATATAAGTCCAAGACCCCTGCTCTGGGCCCAGAAGAGTCCATTTACCCTGTATTTGGAAAGATAAGATGTTATTCCTGAGAAAGTATTATGTTTACTTTGAAATTTTCTGAGAGAACTGAACAATTAAGTCACCTGAGATATATTATCAATTTATTCTGCTAATTGAATTATTTCTGCTTTGATGATCTAAAATATTTTAAAGTATTCTTCAGCAAAAATAGAAATTAATCTTTTTAAAATTCTAAAGTAAATCTGATATTTTGTATAGGTTGGAGGCAGAGCTAAAAAATTTACACATTATCCTCAATATCAGAATAGTATCTCTAAGTGGGTTTTCTATTTCTGGAAAATTTTCAGTTTCTTTCATCAGCTATTTTGGAATTAGGTGAAAAAAAACTACCATTCAGATACTTAAGTGCTTTGATTTCTTTCTAATTAATATTCTTCTTTTAACATATTTTAATTATAAGATTGTCTGCAGTAGTCATCAGTGATCTATTCCTTAATGTGTAATCTATGAATCTACTTTTATAAGTGCTGTTACTTTGCTTTAGTGTGGTTTTATTATGACGTTTTGATTCTAGAAAGACTTCTTTCAATCCACAATGCTCTGAGATGCTTTTGGCTACTTAACCCATTTTGCATATTGTGCCATTTGTAGAATAAAGTAGCCTTTTATGGTTGGAGTTGATATGAACTCTGAAAGGCAACACCTGAACAGCTCACAAAACTAGATAATTATGGCTGATTGTGTTTTTCAGGTATAGGTCACAGGAAATTCAGTTGGGGTAAAGTATGTACAAAGCTAAGAAATATGCAGATTTCCTGTTGTAGGATTGTGTAAAAATTATTTACAGTTAATACTTGCATAAAGGTTAGAAAGGTTGATGAAGTGATATTTAGTTTTGCTTTACTATTCACTGCATGTCAGAATGTAATTATGACTGATTCATGAAACTGTCTTAGAAACGAACCATCTTTATTAAAATGCTTATCAAGATAAGAGCTGACAGTAATAAAGAATAGAACATTTTAGTCTTGTTGGTTTTGAATGATTGCTAATTACCCCAGAGGTCATGTATAGTGCTTGGTAGGATTCATTGACATTATTTCTTTTAAGTCTGCTGTTTCAACAACACCTGAGCATGAAGACACAAACTGTGTGCACATTGAACAATAGTTTGGCCGAGTTTTCAAGGCTTCAAGGTACCCAAGAAATCTCTTTTTGCTATGTGAACTTAGCGTTTCTCTAGCAGAACTGTAGTATATTAAGGGTGGTTGGTACGCTGTCCCTGTACTCCCCCCTTTTAAATTTATATTAAACAGTACATAATGTTATTGAGAACATATCATCTCCGAATATGCATATAAAATGAAAGAGCAAAAGTATGTATTGGTCCTTAAGTTAAAATAAATAGAAAGAACTTCTTAAAGTATAATCAAAATATACTTTTACTATCAGTAGCTAGTATTAAACTTGTTTATATTTTTATTAAACATGAACTTGGTAATATGCTTCTAAAGATTAGAGTGTATTCCTTAGCCTATGTTGATTGGTAAGATATATTTGTTATAAAAGTAAAGTTGATTAACTGAATAAACTCTGATAGAATGTCTACAATAATCTTTAGAATTCTCAACAACTGAAAGTAGAAGAATTTGGAAAAGTATGTGTATGTACGTGTATATTCACATCATAGCTTCACATCACACGTATTTATGTGCTTTGCCTCATGGTAGAAAAATCAGTAGGTTAAGAAGGCATGTTTGTGAGCCTTTGGCTCTGTCACTGACTTTGGGCCAGGCTTAAATTTACTTGACCTTACAGTTTTTTAAATCTTTAAATTATGGGCTTGGAGTACAAGATTGCTGTGGTCTTGATGATGCTGTATATTCTTAAGTCTCAGAATTTGTAATCTATTTCTTTTGAACTGTCATAAATTTCTCCCCTATAATGTCTCAGGCAAGCTAGTCTACAAAAGCATTGGCTCACAGAGTTCAAATATCATACCCTTGTAAAATAAAGTGTAAGAAAGCAATATTTTGATTTGAACATGCATTTATTAATTAGCCACTGTGGATACAAAGATTACGAGTATCACTGGAAAAAGGGGGTGCTGTACTGCTGAAAGTAAATATACCCCCCCAATCCTGCGCTATTATACAGGAAGAATGTTATAATATTAATATAAAATGTTATAGAGTAGGAGTGACACTGAGATATTAAAATATAAATGATGTAAAATGGAAATAAAGCCACAAATTTAAATATTTTCTGCCTTCTGCATTCTGTAATGCTGGTACTTGTTGAAGATAAAGGAATGAAATGGAAATCTACATGAAATCTGAATGGACTCTTCTGTGTGTTCACAAATTTCAGCAAACGATGAAGCTGGAGTTTCGCTGTGGTTTTTTCTGTCTCTGTGGGTGTATCACTGCCATCGCTCTTGGCTTACTAGTCATGTTTATGATTTTGTTTTTGCTTCAACTTGGAAGAAATGGGGATTTTCCTGAGAACACTGTTCATGGCCTAAAAGGGAGAAAGGATGAGCAGAAGAAGAATATTAAAAGTAATTTTTAATGTATACGGGAGAAGTTAACTAACAGCAAATTAAATGTTTTAAATAATGACAGCTGAGAAATCCAAAACAACTCATAAACACAACCTGTTTTCGAAGGAGCCAGTGGAAGGGGACAGTGCTCTAGGCTGTAACCAGAGGTAAAGGGTGCCCATTTGTCTTCTGAAATGTCTTCATTGTATATGGAAAGTGGAATGCAAATAGAGTTCTTCATGTTTAATATCTCATAATTTGGAGAGTGCCTGTAATGAAGAATGGTCATTCAAACTTTTAAATATCTGGTATAACATTAACAGACCAATCAGAACAGATGCGAGGGGATGATCAGTCACACTGTACTGGTATATGTTAACGAGGGCCAGTTTTTGCCTGTAAATAAAACTGTCTGGGCACATATATATTCACAGAGTTTCAGAGTTGGAAGGAAATTTATATCCTACCATCTTCTTATACACTGGAGGCCACTGATACCCATGCCTGTGATCCTCTGACCTAAGACTGCACAGCTAGTGGCAGACTTAGGTCTACAGTGCAATTCCCTGCTCTTTACTGCGAATTCTCTCCACCATACTATGATATACTCTGTGTTTGTGTGTATAGATATATTCATTGTATTTGCTTACTACATCTTATTGTCTTTGGGTAGAATTCATTATATTTTCAGTTGTTTTTATCATAAGAAACTTTTTTTCATAAAAGTATAATCTACTTTTAAGTAAACACAGTGAAAAAGAGCAGAACCAAATTTTAATATATTTAAAAATGCTATGTTATATACCATAAAACTCTTAATAAGCAAGTCTCTAAAAAAGGACAGATATAATTTTTAGAGATTTTTTTTTTTTTTTTTTTTTTTTTTTTGCGGTACTGGGGATCGAACTCAGGACCCTGCACTTGCCAGGCAAGCGCTTATTCCACTGAGCTATATCCCCAGCCCCCAGATATAATTTTTAAAGCTGAGTATTTTATTGGAATTTAATTTTTCTTCACTCCAGAGAGTAATTATAGTGTCAATTAATCATGTATAGGGGCTTTGTGTGTTTATAGGAATTTATTATTGCTTACCTTTGTCATTTTTACAGAAGAAAAATTATGAAAACATTAGGTCTGGATAGGTACACATGTGTACAGTGGTTAAGTTTCTATTAGACTGGAGATGCATTTCACAGTTCCTTTTTGTGGGAGAAATGAAGAACTGGCACTGCAGTTGTGTGTTTAGTAGGATGATTATTAAAAAAAATTCTCAAAAGATAAATGTATCAACTTCTTTCCAGCCTGTCATATATCACTCTTACAGTTTTCTCTCTCAGGAATGAGGGTTCTGTTTTTCTTGGGTAAAGAAAAAACTGGGATAATGCAGCATTAGAATTCTATTTATTATGACAGAAATAGGTAAGTATAATGGTTTCAAAAAGATTTCAATAAGAGAGCTGTCAGCTTTTTTTGAGCATCTCTATCTGGGGACAATACATGGCACTCTGTAAGATCTTTCCTTTTGTAAAATTTTAGGAAAGATAAATGAATATGTCCTGAGCTAAACTCTTAATAAACATCCAAACATCTATATATACATATTTATTTATTTTTATTTGCTAAATATTAAAAACCTCCATATTTTCCTTTGTCTATTTTACCCCACCCCCACTTCATCCCATTCCTGCTTCTCTCCTCAGGAAGAGCCACTATTAAAAGTTTAGTTTGTATCTTTTCATGCATTTGTATGCATTTAAACATATCTGTGTATATGTCCAAACATATAGTTTTGTTTTATTGTAAATTAATGATAGAGTAGTTTTGTTTTCATCTGAGTTGTGTTTTTGTCCCTTGGAGATACCCTGGAGATATTTTGCATTCAGATGTAACTCAGTGTTATTCTTTTAGATCACTGCCTTATATTTGGTGGCATAGTTGCACTATTATTTTAAAACTAATGTGCTATTTTTTATACTTAGCTTTTCTCTAGTTGTGTACTTTTCAAGTAATACTTTAAAAAGACTGTTTACAACATTTTACAGCATATAAATTAATGTTTCTGTAGATTCTATTCCCAGAAAAATAGAGTTTCTAGGTCAAAGGTACCTTGCAATTAAAGTTTTATTAGGTTCTTGTCAAGTTGCCCTTTGCCTGTATTATTAGTTGACATTAACAATTAAATTATGTAATTAAATTTGCAAATATTTCAGTTTTTTCTTTTAAGGAGCCTCACTTAAACACAGTAGGAACACAGTGAGGTGTATAAAAAACTGACAATGAATCATGTGGAATGGAGGGATGATGCTCTGGAAATTTCATTGGATATTGCTTGTACATATTGAGGCAGCAGCTGGCTGCTATAAAAATCGTAACTACCAAAATATTTAAGGGTGATGGAAATTGTGAATTTTTATTGGATACTTTGTTCTGAACATAGGAAGTGTACAGCATTGTTCCCTTACCTATGAATAGGCCAAGTAACTCTAGACACAGTGAGATCAAAACACTTTATCTTCTTAAACCTCAGGTATTGATTGGTAAATTACGGCCAATAGTCTTACTTTAAAAATTGATATAAATGAACTTCTCAATAAATGATTGTAGTTATTTTCATTCTTATGTGATGGTGTTATAATGATAACCACATTTAAACATTTATCTTCTGCTTTAAGAACTGGTGGGGCATTGTGTACATGGAAAGGCATATCTTCCTGGGCTCACATGTCACCACTGTCTTGATACACAGAAATAACTGTTCATATTAACATTAGGCTTTGTTTCCTGCCCAGTATGTGGCCAAAATAATGTGAGTGGCATGTGTATTTTCTGCTTTCTGTGGCTAATTACGCAATACAGACTGGGTAAGTTATAAAGAGGAGTTTATGCTGGCTCACAGTTCTAGTTCAAAGTAGAGGGGCCGCAGCTGGGGAGGGCACGCCTGCCGGCAGAGTCTGAGGAGGTTCAGGGTGTCACCAGTGGAGACGCGGACTCTGTACGTGTGTATGCGTGTGTGTGATCTGGTCTCTCTCCCCTCATAGAGCTGCCGGTATTTAATCATGGGGCTCCACTCTGATAACTCCTAAGCTCCTACCAGAGGCTTCACCTCTCAACACTATGCTGGGGTTAACGTTCCACCTTCTTAATACCTCACAGGAAACTCCTGCAGGACTTTCAGAGGGGAAAAAAGTTCTTGAACCATAACAGTATTAAAGTTAAGACTTCATTAATTCTTACCAGCTCACCATCTTGGCACATAGATATTTAGCATGCAAAGTAATATCTCAGATCATCCAAATATATGAAGTCTTATCAGGAAAGCAATGCTGATAGCAGCTGAGGTCCTAACAAAGCTGGTATAAATTCATGTTCTGTACAATTTCTTACTGATATTTTAAAGATGATAGATAGGATACTTTATGAGGGTCCAATTATTTTATAAAAATCGATGTGTCTAAGATAGAGAATGTGGAAGAGAAAGCATTTTGAACAAGACCTCTGGTTAAACAGCGGCAATTGCAGCAATCAGAGGTTCTGCCTTCCTGTTGGGAGATGTTGAGAACGGTAATGTCTCTCCCTGAACCATAGTCGTTGACCTCGGAGTTCCAAGCAGTGACTGAGAGGCCCAACAACTGTCTGTGTGGGGCCTCAGTATCGCCCTTGTGCTTTGACCAAGTGCTGTATCACATGCTGGTGCCTTGCCCTTTTGAGGGGTGGGGGATCTAGTTACTTGGAGAATATTTTTAGTAACATATCCAGAAACTAGAGGAAGATTGAGATGTTATATAACAAGATTGGGAGGTTTGAGCATCTTAGTGGTGCTCAAAAAGATAGCCATGTCATTGCATTTACAATTATGAAATGTTTGTTGAAAACCTAACTCTCTAAGCCTTGGCTCATGTAGTTTGAGATGTTTAAATCTCTTACTGTAGCGGGTCGTCACTAAGGTCACCTACCCCTCTGTATACGTCATCATGCTTTCTTCTAGCCTCTTCAATCCTGCTGCTCCAGCTCTATCAGCTCTTTGCATCATGAGAATTCTACTTTTATCTTCTGTTCATTCAAACAGTTCTTAACAGTGCATATAGCTTTTTATGTTTTTTACTGCCACTGTAGAGGATCCATACTTTCCTTTTCATCGTATTGTATTCAAACATAAACCAGAAGTAAATCAATGTCAACAATCTCTGTGATTCTCAGGTCATAAACACCAACATTAAAAGGCCCTATGGCTTGTTTTTTGCCTCCCTGGTAGACACTGTGTTTCCCTTAGTCCACTTGACCTCTCTGCTCTGGTGGAATAGTAATTTAGGTTGAATTGATCAGAGGTGGTGGTTGATTAAAGTAAGCCAGAGTTTTTGCTAAACTTGTTGAACAGGATTCCTGCTAAAGGTAGGCCAAGGATTGAGAAATCAAGGGTAAGAAATGAAGAGCTTGATCAGAACTCAGGACAGGAGATTTCTTTCTAACCTGACTTGTGAGAATTCTCGCCAGTACTGAGTGATGTAAGGGTGGGCATGAACAAACTGCCAAGGGCTCCTTGGGAATACAGCTCAGGGAAATCTACCTAAGGTTTAACAAAGACAGTCTGTCTTAGTTACTTTTCTCTTGTTGCTGTCACAAAATACCTGACACCCAAGGTTAAAGGAGGGAAGTTTATTTAGTTCACAATTTGTAGATGTTTCAGTTCATAACTGGCTGGTTCACGGCAGTGTGGTGGTACATGGCAGGTCAATGGTTTATGGCAGCAGAAGAAGCAAAAGCAACAAGAGCAAAAGGGGGAGGACACAAGCCTGTTTCTGCCCATTTTATCTAATCCGTACTGCTGGGATTAGGGTGGTGCTGACCCAATCAGTGCCCTAATCCAGCAATCACCCACCCTTCATCTCTGCACCCTTCATCCCAGTATTGCACTATGAATCACTCACATACTCTAGATTCAGCTGCCTCTGAGAGGCCTGCCTCCCGTGACCACATGAAGCATTGTGGGGTTATCCAGACACAAACTATGACATTCTGTCCCTGGCCTCCCAAAGACTCATGCACATTTCTTTATACAAAAAGGCATTTTGTCCATCTCCAAGAGTTGCCAAAGTCCCAACAGTTTCAGCATTGTTGAAAAGTCCAGTTCCAAAGTCTGATCTGAGATTTAAGGAAAACTCTTAGCTGTGAGCCCCTGTACAAATGAAAAGAAAGTGAAACACTTCCATCATTCAGTGATACAAAATAGACATTTACATTCCAAAAGTTACGTACAGGGGAGTACAAAGGAGTGGGACCAAAGCAAGTCCAAAACCCAGCAGGGCAAACATTAAATCCTGTAGTATGTGCAGTATCCAAGGCAGTCTGTGACAAGATGTGAACTCCAGAGGGCTTGGGTGGCTCTTCTCCTGCAGCACTTCCAGCGGTTGTACCTCGCATTGCATCTCTCTTGGGCCTGTTCTGCTCCCTCCTTGCAGTTGTACTACATTCCTGACTTCACCAAACTTCTGGGGTCTTACTGCACCTGTGGCTTCACACTCACAGCTTCACACACTGCCCTCTTAGGGACCCACTGCCCAGGCCTTCTGAGATCTGAGTGGAAACTTTCCCAAGCTCACAAGTCTTGTAATACACGTGCACCTAAACCAGCACCGCATGGGTGATGCCAAGTTCTTCTCTCTCTCTCTCTCTCTCTCTCTCTCTCTCTCTCGGCTGTAATGGTTCAGTGCCTGGATTGCTGAGAACTCTTTTTTTTTTTCTGAGCACTCTGAATCTAATTCTGAGTAACAAATTCACTATGCCACCACCATTGTGGAATATGGTGCTCCATGGCTTTCCTCTTAAAGCAAAGTCTTTCATTTTTGTAGTATTGAGGCTACAAAGAGTGGAGTCTTGCTGCTTCTTGTAATGCCCTTGTCTTGGTTACTTTTCTTTCTTTACTGAGACAAAATACCTGATGCCTGGAATTAAGAAAGGAAAGGTTTATGTAGCTCACAATTTGTGGAGGTTTCAGTCCATACTTGGCTGGCACCAAGGCAGAGTGGCTCGTGGCAGAGAGCAACAGCTTATGGTGGCAGAAAACAGCAAAAGGAGCAAGTGCAAAAGGGAGGGCCCACAGCAAGCAAGACTCTTTCCCTCCGTTACATCGTCCCTCCCTAGGGTGGGTGCAGCACTCACACCCATAATCCCAGCACTGGACCATGAGTCCATCAGGAACTCTAGAAGCCCGCCCCGTGACTGCATGAGGCTTTGGGGGGACATCTAGGATCAAACCGTAACAGCCATCGAGCCATCTTTTCTATTCTGTTTCTTCTTAGCAATCCAGGTCTCCCCGCCTCTATCTTTGCAGTACCCATCTTTACTGGAGCTTCCTTTCTGGCCAAGCTCAAAATGTTTTAAATCATTTGCCGGGCTCTTTGCTCTATACTGTCAACATAGGTCTTGCTAAAGCCTTCAACAGCACCCATGCCACAGCTTCAATATTCGACTGCCTTGAAATTTCTTCTACTGGGTTAATTAGTCTGCCACCCTTAGTCTCAGTCTCAGGCAAAGTCCTTGGACATGAGCAAAATGCAGACAAACTTTGTGCCCAGCCGTCACACACATCATCTGGAGTCCAGAAGCCAATGCAGTCCTTCCCAGCAGAAACTTCCCAAGCCTGATCTTTACCGGCAGGATTTCTGTCAGGCTTTAGGTCTTTTGAGCTTGGATCAGAATCTCCCATGCAGAACGTTATAAGGCATTCCAGCACTGCTTTTTCAGGCAGGATCTCTGAGCCGTTCCAAACTCATCCCTCAAGCCATTCCCAAGGGCTCTTAAACCATGTAGTCAGGTATAGTCACAGCAACAACCCTATTTCTCCAGTACCAAATTCTGTCTTACTAGTTGCTGGCTGCAAAGCAGGGTGGTGGCACATGGCAGAGGGGCAACAGTTCAAGGCAGCAGAAGATGGCAAAAGGGGAGGAAACAAGCATCTTTCTACCTTTTTATTTTGTCCATACTGTGGGGAGATTAGGGTGGTGCCAGTCCAATCAACATTTATCCAGCCCTCTTACACTCAGCACCCTTAATCTCAGTGTTGCACTAGGAATCAATCACATACTCTAGATTCAGCTGCCTCTGAAAAGACCATCCCCCATGACCACATGAGGCTTTAGGGGACATGCAGACACAAGCAATAGCAGTCTTTGTCAGAGCTTATTGGAGACAGCAAACTCAGCCAAAGACTAGAAAGAATGATTGCTATAAGCACTGGAACTGAGGGAATTCCCTAGACCTTGATTAAAGTCAAAGAGTATATTGAAAAGAATATTAGCTGAGGAATCGGAGACTTTGAGTTTATACACTCATCATCTGTCGATGCAGGAGTCTACCTCAGAGCAGAAAAGGTGTTCTCTGCTATAGACTCTTGAGTGCTCAGTACAGTGTGTGGGAGGTGAGCCCTGGCAATGAGTAGGTGGAGAGAGGCTGTGAACTCCGGCAGTCTTTAAAATCTGGCCAGTTTTTCAGTTGCTGACCTTAGGACTGGCAAAACATAACTGGAAGCACATTCCATTTTGTAATAAAAGCTTCCTGAGAAAAGGACTGTATTGGGTGTTTTTTAGATTCTGACACACTGACTTGCTTCTGGAGTTAACACGTACGTGGGTTGACTTAGTGATTTGTGCTGGTGAATTTCTGTCCATGGTGAACTTGCTGCGTACTGTGCAGCAGGTGCTGTGCTAGGGGCTGGGAAACAATGACACACATGATCCTTGTCTCGTGGAACTTACAGGCAATTTTTTCTATGATTATAGGAAAATTTCTCCTGTAGTTTTCATACGTGCCACATAATATAAGCGAAGTATGTAAGAAACGACCTGCCTATAGGTTTTATGGAGAACTATGGTTTACGTAAGTACACAAATCTGTTCACTGTGACAGAGCCGTGCCTTAGGACTGTGGCCTCACTCGGTGAGCAGGTGAGCAGTGGGCAGCAGATGTGGGACTTTCCCTGGAAGGCTGACAGAGGACTGCAAGAGCTTTCCACCAAGGCCATGCAAATTTTCCATTGAATGCATATCCAAGCGAGGTGTACATGTGCTGGACTTGATGGAGCACCGGAGCCTGGGTTTGAATACTGATGTGCTCGCGTTTGGGCTCTTTGACGTCTCTGTGCTTCAGTCTCCCTATCCATGTGCAAAATAGGAATAATAACAGTGTCTGCCTCAGAGAGGGCTTGAGGGGATCAGGATGTTTAAATGGGAGCAAGAGAGAGAGAAAGGCAGAAAGAGTGAGAGAGACAGACAGACAGAGACAGGCAGGCAGACGGACAGACTGGCACATGATAAGCCCTTGTATCGGGGTTTGCTATTACAATGATGTCTTAGTTCAGGCTGCTATAACAAAACACTGTAGACTTAGTGATTTATAAGCAGTAGAGCTTTACAGCTCACATTTGTGAAGGCTGAGTAATCCAAGATCGAGGTGCCAGCAGATTTAGTGTCTGGTGAGTGCTTCCTCTCTTATTCAAAGATGGTACCTTTTATATTTTACCTGCACCTTCTCCTTGCAAAAGGAAGGAGCAAAGTTGCTCTCTCAGGCCTTTATTTATTTATTTATTTATTTATTTAAAAATAAGGGCGCTAATTCCATTCCTGAGGGCAGGTCCTTCATGGCCTAATCCCCTCTCAGTGCCCTACCTCCTAATACCTCTTTTTTTTTCTTTTTGTATCAGGAATCAAACTCAGGACCTTGTGCTTGCCAGGCAGGTGCTTATGTTGCTGAGCTATATCCCGGCCCTTAGTACCTCTTAATTACACACTGGAAGTAGGTTTTTAACCTACAAATTTTGGAGGAATGCAAATATTGAGACCATAGCCTACAAGGTGATGATAAAGATCCTCAAATTTTAAGCCAGACACAGTGGCGCATGGCTGTAACCCCAGCCCTCAGGGGCGCTGAGGCAGGAGGATCCTTGCGAGTTCAAGACCAGCCTGGGCTACAAAGTGAGCTCAAGGCCAGCCTGAACTGCACAGCGAGACCCTGTCTCAAAAAGACCAAAAAAAAAAAAAATCCCCAAATTTCATTATCAATTTTATGCCAGTTTTATTATGAGACCTTTGAATATATGAGAAGAATCTTCATGTGCATTTTATAGACAAGAGTGTCAGAGATTAGTTTGTATTTAATTTTTTTCTTTTTATTTTATGAGAAAATAGAACAAATTTTCATAACTAGTAAGAGAATAACAAGAGTTATTACATTGTATATTGTTATCTTCAAAGTAGTTATTCAGTACAAAACATAAACCAAAAAGATTCTTATGAAAAGAAACATATAAACTTTTTTCAGTGAACTAAGATAAACTATTAATATAAGTGAAACAAATTAACCTATATTGAAATATTTTTAAAACAACAGAATATGTAATTTGAGGAATAATGTGAACTTCTTTCTACTTACTATGTATTTCTCTCCTATTTTACAGCCTCACAAGTTATAATAGCTACATCTTGGAAACAGTGTGTTTTAGTTTTTGTACCTCTGAGAGGAAATTGTCTGCATCCTTTATCTTAAGCAACACAATCTCCATATTTTGAACTCTTTTCTTCCTTTTTAAGTCAGTGGTATTGTCAGTGGCAAGATAATCTTCAGAATACCCAGATAGACACAGCAAAGGGCCAACAGATAAGGATTCAGTTGAACGCAACTGGGTACACAACGTAACAGTACATGATACAAAGTCAGTGTTGAAAAGTCAGTTGTATTTCTTTAACTCAGCAGCACACAGACACCTAGGAATGCTCATACACACTAGGAGTGAGGATTGGGGCAAACCCTTTGGAAAGTGGGCAGCATCTACCCAGTCACATGCGTACCTTTTCTAGGTGTGTATATGACAAAAGCACATTATGCGAGCACTAAAATGTCATATCCAAGAATGTTTGTGGAAGAGCAAATACCTAGAAACCCCAGGTACCCATCATCTGTAGAATAAACCAATCAATTGTGTCATATTCGTACACCATCTCTCTATGTCTAGGAAAAACTTGAAGCATGTAAGCTCCAAGCAAATTTTTTGGGGGAAGAGTATAGGAGACTCATTTTTACTTTTAAGAGTTTAAATTGTTTACAGTGAGCGCGAATCACTTTTTCAGAAAATATACCCGGGGCTGAGCTTGAACTTGGCTGTCCTCCTGCCTCAGCCTCCCACTGTGCTGGGATTACAGTGCTGGATGCCATGACTTTGGGCATAGTAATGCTTTCCAAAGGTACTTAAAAGAGGTAAATCTTTTCAATCTTTGCTTAAGAGGTTAATAGGCAGCAGTTTTAAAGGATTTTTTTCCACAATATTATTTTTTTGTTCAAGCTGGGCGTGGACTAGGAGCTATATGAAGTTTTGTGGGTTGGTTGTTTTTCCTGATAGTATTATTCAGGATTGCTAAAAAACACACATAGTAAGCCAGATGTGGTGGAACACACCTCTAATCTCCTACATAGTAAGACCCTGTTTCAAAAAAAACCCCAAAACCACACAAAAACGGAAACACAGTTGATTTGAGGATGATGTAAATTGCTATAATATGGTTCTTTCAGTCATACATTTTTCTTTCTGAAGCGTACAGCCTTTGACTCATGAGTATGCTCCCAAGGGTGTATTAACCTCCTTCTTTTGCTTCCCAAATGTCCTAATTGCATTTTTATATGGGATAATTGCATTTGTCCTTTGTGTACATAATATGCAAATTATTTTGAAATAAATTTCTTTTAGTGGTTGATTAATATGATGGTGTTATGCATGGCAGTGGTGGTGATAAGCGGTCACAGGCTTTGTAAATAAGCCTCAAACTTAGGAAATTACTTAGAGATCTGCCCTTTAGATTTGCTCTCAGCTTGGAAATAACATTGCTTTCACCCGTCTGTAAAGTGCTTTGAAGAATCTAGGGCAAGTGAATAAAATTTGAAAATTTGAGGTTTATTTTTCTTTAAAATATAAACTGAGTGTTAGTGTTTTTTCAGACAATTAAGAGCTAACATCGAAGGGCTTTGGTTGCAGTGCTTTTGCAGCTGATTAGGTATTCCTTGGTAGTGATTAGTGGATGTACAAATGCAATCATTTGGCAGGGCTTAATCACTCGTATGTTCAAGAAGTTAGTTACTCAGAAAGAGAAACTGAAGCCTGTATAACTTCTGTTAGTGTTATTTTTTTAATAGGAAAAAGAAATTTTTACTAAATTAAGAACACTGAGTCGTGTAAGATACCTTATAGTTTGAAAGAGTTAGAAGGCCTGGACAAAGTACATTTCTGGGTCTTCACTCTTAGGGAGACCAACTATTCCTGACTGCCGAGGACTGGCTTAGTATTTGCACTGGAAGTTCATTCTATCTATCTGCCTATCTATCTGTCTGTCTGTCTGTCTATCTATGCATGCATGCATGCATGCACCAGAAGTTCTGTGTCCTAAAATTCTGCTGTCTTGTGGTAAACCCTTAGTCCCAGGTTGGGTTTGGTCATCCTCTTTCCCCAGAGCCCCTTAGCAAAAGAGGATGTGCATAGAGGTGACAGTGAGCCTTAGGCTCTGATACAACAGCACAGCCCGAAGCAGCTTCCCAGAGGAGGAAAGCTGCTACTTCTCCAGGGTGCCCAGATACTATTCTTATGATGATTTCTTAGCATGTTGTAAGTGGTTGTAACGTTGAGCAGCTTAAAACAACATTACTTTAGTCTCTCTCCTAGTTTCTGTGCGTCAGGGACAAGCACAGCAGGCACTTCTAGTTCCCTCAGTACCACAGTGGCGGTAGCTGGAATGGCTGGGAACTGACTGGCCCACATGGCAGTCTCCGTACTATCTCAGGACCTCTCCAGGGCCTTCCTCTGTGTGGACCAGTGTAAGCTTTGTCATGGCACTGTGGCCTCCAGGCATTTGGATGCCTACCAGGCACTTAGCATACCAGAAGTACTATAAGTAATTAGTTCAGTTCACAAATCGAAGCTTCTACAAAATTTCACTTCCCTTCATGAGCTCAGCATTGGTGATAAACAACACAACCTCAGCCATCTTCCCCAGAAAAGTGGAACAAAATAAATTCATGATCAGAGACACCAGCCAACAAATGAGAAATTGGTTTAACTGTCACATAGGATATTATTGCACAGCGTCATTTCCAATACTTAGTCACAAGATTCACGAGGCAGAACATGGACCCACTTCTTGTTGGTTGTAATATTAACATCATATTATAAGAAGAACATGGTGGGATGGAGGCAGTTTGTGGCTATCCTTGGAAAATACTATCAGACGGTTAACTTGGCCCTAAAGATTTAAAAAATGCAATTTTTTAATTAATAAAAGTCATGAAGTTGTTACAATATGATTTTTCCTCACGAATTTTCATAAAGCAAGTTTCACTTTGAGTATAAACTAAATGGTAAGCCTGAAAATGTTTCTGAACTTGTTCTAAAAACCCTGGGTCACCATTCAATTGGAAAGAATATCCAAGATGTCTCTGCCTCTGCCTCTGGCTGTGCCTCAGTCACTGTTGCTCTCGCTATCTCTGTCCCTAGAACATTCCCTCCTCCACCACCCCTAATCCAACTGATCAAGGTATGCAGAGTGAAAGTTCCTTTGTTCATGCAACATGAATTCAGGGTGTGGGGGGTGTGTATTTGCCTGCACATGTGCACCACGGAGAATGGAAAGAAAGGAGCCCATGGGAGAAAGAAGCGCCTTTGTGATGCTGGTTTGAAGAGAGGGAGCTACACGGGGAAGGGCGCGGAAGTCTTTGATGACTGGAAGAGGACGAGTGGACAGGGGCAGCAGCAGCTCTGCCCATAGCATCGCAGGCAGAGAGGGCAGCGCTCCACAGAGCATCAGTTTAGTTGTTTGTTTTAAAATGGGGACACTAATATTAGGCCCAGCACTCTGAGACTTCTTCCCCACTGTGTGCTTAAGGTGTTCCATTTGGGCTGTGTGAAAAATAAAACAAAACTGAGGCAGTTATCTGGGGAATTTGCTGACAGTACTATTTTACAAAGTCTCAGGAAAGCATGGTGCAAATCTTACCTTGTAAAAACTGTTATTTTGTTGGCTTCCTGTATTTTAATACTGCAAATTCAATCTCCTGAGTCTTATATGAGTTCTATTGTTTTGTCCTAAGCTCATTATATTATTCTACTAAAACATTTCATGAATTAAAAAAATATCATATAGCAGAAAGCTTGTAATTCTAAGGCACTATTTGTTTAAAAGACATTTTCTGTGTTTGGATTGTAGGAATATTGTAATACTGTCCAGCTAGATTCTGGAATAGATTACCGGAAAAGGGAACTCCCTGCTGCAGGAAAACTCTACTATCTGTAAGTTTGTGTGTGTTTGTAATTTAAAAGTTTAACATCTTCTAATTTACTAGGAAAATAAGCACTTTAATAATTAGAACATAAAGACTAGTTCTGAAGCCCTTGGTTTTTAAAACAAAATGTTCCTATATTAACTTCTTTAAATTGTGTTTTCTACCATCCGTATTTGCATCATTTAAAATGTGTGATTGGATGAAACCCTAATTAGTTTTTTGGGAGGAGTGATGACAGATGGTTAGAAAGTAATGAGTATCCTCTTTAGAAGAGGCTCCGATATTAACAGAATATCTTTAATGTGCTAAAGTAATTAATTATTTGTGGACATCTTCTGACAAATGTGCCATTTCCACTCTTCCCAAGTTGTTGTTTTATTTTGTCAGGCAATCTGTTTTTATTTATCATGGTTGATTGACTTCCACACATAACAGATATAAAATATTTTTTTATGGATTTAAAATATGTATTATATACAGATACAAGTGGGAATATTTTGAAGTCTTTTAAAATAAGATTTCCCTGAGTAGGAACAATTTATAAGAATAGATGTATTCAACATATGCAGTTAATGCTGAAGAACAAATATAGTTTGTTTTAAAATGTCATTTGTGAGAACTGCAAAAGGAAAAAGTGCTCTACAAAGGCAAACTGTTGTTTAGTATATGCCAACAGTGTTTGGCACATAGTGGGTTCTCAGTAAATAGGTCTGTCTAAGGGCTAATTGTAATTTAACTAAAAGGCATGTTTCGGGTAATTTAAATTTTGATGACAACCTGCATATGAGAGGTTGAGAAAAGTCCTTGTCTCTGCCACCTTGTTGTTTTTTTTTTTATTTTAAAGAGGAAAAAAAATAAGACAGTTTCAAAACAGGTTAGTAGGAGAGTTACAGTAACTAATACATTGTGTATTGTTGTCTTTGTAGTAGTTATTCAGAGTACACTGTGTAGGCATGATATCTTGTCCAGACAATATTAGCACAGACCTTTCTTTCCAATGATCTGCCACCTTGTAAGCAGAAGTACTGTTTTTGATGTAGAAATTAGCTAGAAAAATCACATAATTAAAATTACATACTGTATTATGCACCAAAGGGACTATTTCAGTTTATTATTCAGATTTGGATGATTATTATAGGAGGTTCTTCATCGACCCTTAAGTACTTTGTCTTTAAAGTACTTTATAATTTTAAAAAATTCTTATAGTGCTATTTATTGCTCTCACTTGGATTTATTTCTGTCCACTTTCTTTTATGTTGGCGTGTTCTGGTTATGTTATTTTTCTAACATTCATAACATTTTCCTGATTCTTTGCTACCTATTTGTTCCTACCTGTGGTACTTATGAATTAACTTATTATTATTCCCTTTATTTTTTTTTCGGAGGAGGAAACTCTTACTCCTTGCTTTCCCACAAAGTATATCTCTATGTGGAACAATTAAAATATTTTCCTAATGGGAATTCCTTAAGTAAAGATGCTAGTAAGGGTCTAAATCATGAAATCTGTTTCATGAGGTCTCAGTGGGATTTGCTGGAGGAAAAAAGCTGCTTTTTTGCTGGGAGCATAAGCACTTTCTCCTTCTGACTTACCCCCTATTGATCCTTGTGCTTTCTGATAAAAGTATGATGATTCTAACACAGTGGAATTCATTTTTACTCATGAGACATGCACTGGAGGAGAATACACTCAAACATCCTCCCAGAGTCCAGGAAACTAGAATCTACAACAGATACTCTGAAACTCAGGAAAAGTTTTCATTTTAAAAATTCCCCTGCTTCTCTAGATAGATAGATAGTTAGATACGTAGATAGATTCATTTACTTCTCAAGAAAGACATACTTGTTTATAAATTTAACATCAAAAGGGTTTTATCATATTCATATCAAGATTAGAGAGTTTTGAGCACACCTCAGTCAGAGGATAAGACGGGTGCATCCCTGAAGGGGCTTAGGAATTAAAGTCATCTCAAAAGTGTGAAAATAATATTAGCTACCAAGCTGGGATTCTAAGGATGTACATTTTAGTGTTTTACGTGAACACTTGAGTAGAATTTCTTTCATGGCAGAGTAAAAGAAAATTTCCTTAGGTCATATTAATATTTCTGATTTAATTAAGTTCTTTTTATCTTGCTCTTATAGGAAAACTATTAGATTCCCCCCTGTAACAGACGTTAATATGCTGTGCTATATATTGCCCAGTGATAACATGTGTTTCCCTTTACTACCCTCTGGCCAAACATCTGGACTTGGTTCCTGAATATGCAGGTCCAGACTACCCCCTTGTCAATTTCACTGGAGCCCGACTGCCTGAAAAGAAAAACAAAATTCTATCTTTCCTCCTGGGAAATGCCAAGCACCATGTCGGAATTTCATACAAAACAGAATTCCATATATGATTTTTTACCTAAATACAAATATTCATTAACTCAATATTTCACCATACAAAACAGAATTCCATATATGATTTTTTACCTAAATACAAATATTCATTAACTCAATATTTCACCAGCTTAACTTTCAAAAAAACCAATTAAAATGTCCAAAAGTAAAATCCATATGACATCAAGAATTCCCAAAGATTTAAAAAAAAAAAAAACTATCCCTAACATTGACATGGAACAAATCCTGTCATTTATAATACTGTCTGGCAGGCACTTATGCCACTGAGCTATATCCCTGGCCCTATAATATTGTCTGGTTTCCACAAAAACTAATTTATACAAGATATCATGTGTTCATTTGTAATCTAGTTCAGGTTTTTTTTTTTTTTTTCTTTTGAGACAGTGTCTGACCATGTAGTCCAGGATAGCCTTGCTGAGTGCTGGGATTACAGGCATGTGCCACCACATCCAGCTGCTCCTGAAGAATTTTACCACTTTAGGTGAACTCTCTGCTGGCGGGCCGGTGATACTGGGGGTCATCATTTTATATTTGCAATGTGCATCTTTTCAAACAGGAGGCATCACTGTTGATGGAGTTCATGGGGTGCTGCCCCAGATCATTTTGCTATCTCTTCTGTGGAGGGTCCTTGGGGTCCTGGAGAGAGTTTGGGTCACCTCTCCGCTCATGTGAGTGGGTGACACTGTATCATCTCTCAAGTTTGTGCATTACAAAAACAATTTTGAGAAGTGGTCAGGGCCATGCATTTTTGTGATCTTTCCTTTTATATTCAGTAACTGAATATTCTAGGTTCCTTTTGCTATTAAGTCTGTGGGAGGACCTGGAATAGAGCTGTTTCATATTCAAACCATAAGTCTCTGTCATACTCATGCACATAGCCTCCTGTGGGGATTATGGATCACCTTGCAAATAAGGAAAAATAAAATTTATAATGTTTTAGATATAATCCAAATATTCTTTTTTTTTTTTTTTTTGGTACTAGGGATTGAACACAGGTGATTGAGTGCCAAGCAAGCACTCTACAATGAGCTCCATCAAATACTGACAGCTCTTCAAATACTGACTTAGTTTTGCTTGGTTAATATATACATACATTTCTCCATCTTTTGGGCAGAAATGTAGCTTTTTATTTTTATTTTTATTTTTATTGTCTTTAGAAATGTAACTTTAAAATTGTTTCTTAAATACTTTTATCACAAGAAAATTCCAGTCAGAAATATCACCATTTTCCATTGGGGAAACATCTATTCCATATAGAAAATAATTTTGGAGAATATATCTTTGAACACCATTTAAAAATATATAACAGCTAATTTCTGTTAGTTCATTGCAAGAAAAGTTAGTGCTTATATTGTATGATCAGTTTTGCATGCCTGTATCTGGCAACTGAGCAACCACTTTGAAGATAACAATGTGCAATATAATAACCATTGTTAATTTCCTGTCACCTTGTTTTAAAATTCTGTATCATTTTTATTGTTTTTTTTTGTCTCTTTAAAATGAAAAAGTGTATACAACAGCTGGCAGAAAACTCAGTGCACTGTTTTAGATGAAAGTTCTGTGGAAACCGGGACTGAGGCCCATTTCTGGCAGTGGTTGAAACTCATACTTCCCCAAATTAAAGACCTGGTGTTTTTTTTTTTTTTGCGGTACTGGGGATCGAACTCAGGACCCTGCACTTGCTAGGCAGGCGCTTATTCCACTGAGCTATATCCCCAGCCCCAAAACCTGGTGTTTTTGAGCTGTGATATTCCTTACAAACACTCCTTGCCTCCAACCTTGAGAGAACCAGATCAATGAAAATTTAAAACTTTCCTTAGCTTGATTGTCACATCTTCCTACAACTGAAACTTTGGCGGAACTTCTCCCTGCAGCATGGCCACCTCCTAGATTGACCAGTGTGTCTGGGACATGTTAGAACCACCTTCCCTTCCCTCTGACTACGGTTTGTTTCCTGACCTTGCATCAGACTGTGCAGAGAGCCAACTGAAACCATGTCCATCTTATTACAGCGTCATTTTCATGGTCTTAGGCCAAGTGTAGCCCAGCTATCATCCTTCCTGTATTTTCTCATCCATCATGGATATTCAAGCTTTTGCCTTGCCCAGCCAGAATGAGTAGAGAGAATTATCTTGGGCCTCGTATAAAATACATACTGTAATAAATGTGCACGGGTAACAAAACTTCCTTTATTTTTTATATTTTTATTATTATAACATATAAAAAGGAAATCAACATAAACATAAGACTAGAGGGATATTTGACCTTATTTTTGTGAAACTAAGGCATCAATATCTGCTTTGATGGAAGTGATTGCTCATGTTTAATAACTAAGTTAAGAAAATTTACATGTGCTTAGTAAAAATAAACACCTGTCTTCCCTGGAGCGTGTATGTCTGGAGGTGGAAATGCTGTTATCAGTAAGTCTTGCACTTACTTTCCAAGTTGCACAAATGCATGTAGCCTCTAATGCATATGGGGTTGATTTAACTCTGTGTGATACACTCAGAAAGCAGAGCTGGCACTGCTTAGTGCCCCCCTCCCCCCATCACCTGCATGGTCTGCACCCAAGCACTGTGCAACTGAGTCATGAAAAATACCACTAGAAGTCATATAATAATGTTAAAAGTTTATGATCTTGCCAGACGTGGTGGTGCAGGAGGCTGAGACAGGAGGATTGCCATGAGTTCAGGGCTAGCCCGTACTACATAGTGACCTTAAGACCAGCCTGAATTATATAGTGAGACTGTCTCAAAAAAAAAAGTTTATGATCTTGGGGGCAGCTTTACCAGTGGGCCACATGGTGGACACACCTGTTTGAGAGCCTACTATGTTCATTGTCATTCTGAATTCTGACACTAGTTGGCATGTAGAAGAGTGAAGGTATTAATAGGAAAATACTATGCAGTAAAAGAATATAAAATTTGTTAAGCAGTAAAAAATGCAGAAATATATCCATATAGAGATAGTTGCACAATGCAGCAGACAGTATAGCATATTCCCGGTTGAAGTAGTAGGGTTTTCTGACCTGTGAGGGACTCCATCAACTAACAAAAATAGCACCTGACCTGGATGAAGATCCCCTGAGCCCACTTTTGTCATTTTGTGGGAGTGGTGTTCTATCCTCCTGGGAAGTCCTAGTCATTGTGGAGGTGCTGCTCTATGCCTGCCTGCTTGCCAGGTACAATGACCATGTGCAAACCCTAGGCTAGTGTTCTGTGTCAGTTACTATGAATGAAAGGTTAGTTTCCTATTGTTGAGCAAGACCTGCCTGTAGACCAAGGCTTCCTGAATGTAGTCCTCAGGCTGCAAGAGACAGTATCTCTATTTTCCTGAGGTCTAGACAGTTGATCTAACTATTCTTTCAGTTTGCAGGGGATGAAGAAGATATTTTTGTTGTTAACAGATTATAGTTTACTCCTTTTTAATATCATAGTACAAAAGAATATATAGTCATATTCGTAAACTAAATATTTATAAGGGAAATAATAGTACAATGTCTGGGATTCAGTTCAAAGTAATTCAGGGTGGAGAAATCAAGAAAAGGTATACATGAAGTAAGAGTGGCCAAGTATTGGGTGGGTAGTTATGACATTTTGTTTATTACACTTTTCTTTCTACATGTGTGTAATTTTCCATAATAAAAAGTTTAAAAGCAGACACAGTCTTCTCTATTTTTTTCTTATCAAGATTGCTAGAGTTTTATTGCATCTATTGATCTTTCCAAAGTAGCTGGTTGAATTTTATTGCTTTTTCTTTTAATTGCTTTTTGGTTTGTATTTGATTCATTTCTGTACTTCTCATTATTTTCTTTCTTTTTCTTATTTAATTTGCCCTTTTCCCCTAAGATTTTAAGGTTGTTTAAGTCTTTGATTTTAAAACCTTTCTGTTCTTATATAAGCATTTTAAAGTTATTGTTTTCCTCTAGGTACTGCTTTAAATGCACTTCATATTCCCTCCCTCTCTCTTTCTCTCTCTGTCCATCTCACTCTGTCTCTGTCTCTGTCTCTGTCTGTCTGTCTGTCTGTCTGTCTCTCTCTCTCTCTCTTATGGTTTGTGTCTGCATGTCCCCCGAAAGCCTCATGCAGTCTTAGGCTCTTTTGAAGGTGGAGGAATCTAGAGTTTGTGATTTGATTCAAGGTCCAATGCAGGGGTTAAGGGTGTGAGTGCTATGCTCGCCTTAGGGCGGGTAGCCTGGGTACACTTGATACAGGGAACAGAAAAAAGTTTTTCTCTCTCTCCTCCTCACTTGTTGCTTTTGCTGTTTTCTGCCTCCATGAACTATTGCCCCTCTGCCATTCTGCCTTGGAGTCAGCAGGTTATGGACTGAAACCTCTACAAACTGTGAGCTAAATGAGTCTTTTTGTCTTTAGCTTGTGAGTGTTGGGTATTTTGTCTCAGCAATGAGAGAAAAGTAACAAAGACAGGTGGGTTCTCTCTGTTGCCCAGAGTGATCTTTAACTTGTGAGCTCAAGTAATTCTCCCACCTTAGCCTTCTACACAGCATAGTCATGCACTACTGCATCCAGCTTGCACTTCATACATTTAATAGTCATATTACGCCCTGTAATTTACTCTTTTACCCATGGGTTACTCAGAAGTGTGTTTAGTTTGCAAACATTTGGTAAGTTTTCTATATATTCTTCTGTTACTGATTCTCAAATTGTATTCACTATAGAGAGCCAATGCTGTATTATTATAAATACTTTTAAATTTATTGAGACTTGTGTTATAGCCTAGAATATGGTATAAGTTTCTTGTGCATTTGAAAATGGATTCTGTTTTGTTGGTAGAGTCTACTTTAAATGTCATTTGGTCAAGTTAGTTGACAGTGTGTCCAAATCTCCTTTATCCTTACTGATTTTTAAAATATATCTCTTTTATCACTGAGTGAGATGTGTTAAAACTATAAATATAGATTTGTCTATTTCTTCCTACAGATCTATGTAGTTTTGCCTCATATATTTTGAAGCTTTCTCATTAGGTGTATAAATTTTAGGATTGATATGTTGTATTGATAAATTGATCTCTTCATCACATGAACCTCATTATTCCTATAAAAATCCTTGCTCTTATGAACTCTGATAATCTGTTTTATTTGGGAGGATTTAAACCATTTACATTTAGTGTGATTATTGACATGTTGAATTTAAATATACCATCTTGCTATCTTTTATTGTTCTATCTGTGTTTTATATTTTCCTTTTTCTGACTTTTTGGCATCAATTATCTTTTAAGATTCCATTTTAGCTTATTAAAACTAGTTGACTTTTTTCTTTTAATTGCTACTTTAGAATTAGAGTAAGGATCATTAATTTAGTATAGTCCAATGATGGTGAACCTTTTAGAGCTTTCAGTGATACAAACAGCCTGCTGCAGCATGTGTCATAGGTTCACTACCACTGCCATAGTCTGTCTTTCTATAACACTATACTACTTGACATATAACATAAAGATCTCGTGGCTGTATATTTCCGTTTTCACTACCCCGGCTTTTATGCTCCTGTCACTTTTATTCTAGTCATATTTATGTAGATTTGTTACATTATTTTATATAAGTACCATGTGCTGACCGGTTGTGCCCCCAAGCTTCAGTTACATTGTTTTATTATGTAAATATGCGTTTTGTTCTGTAATATTATTATGTGTTATTTTGTTATGTTACAAATTTCATAATACATTGCTATTGTCTTTTGCTTGGTCAATAATCCTTTAGAGATACTTTTAAAATAAGAAAAATGTCTTTTACATATACCTGCATATTATCATTTCTTATATTCTTCATTTCATTGCATAGATCAAATTTTTTATATAGTATCATTTTCCATTTTCCTAAAGTACTCTGTTAAACATTTTTGGTAGTAGTGATCTGCTGGTGATTAACTTCCTTATATTTTATAGGTCTCATGTGTCTAAAATAGTCTTTGGTTTTTTACTTCTGACAGGTTTTTGTTGATTAAAGAATTTTCTTTTCTCTTTCATCATTTAAAGATGTTGCTTGATTATCTTCTAGCTTGGATTATTATCAATGAGAAATCTACTCTCATTCTAATTTTTGTCCTTCTCTACATAAGGGTATGGAGGAGCAGATTAGATGGGCAGAGAAACAGAACAAAACAAAACAAAACAAAACAAAACACAGGACAAGACCCAGATGCTGACACTGTAAACTCCTGACTTGCTTATCTGCAGCCGATGACTGTAAGTCATCACATGCTTATCTGTGTACCACAGTAACTGTGTACCATGTGCTTGAAAGATGTACTCCTTGCTAAAGTGTTGCTCACATTTACTGCATGCTTAAGCAGTCCCCAACTGACCTTGTCCACTTCCCGGAAACAAAGGGTAAGACCCTGATTGGCCTAGATTGTACCAATTAGTGAAACAGTTATTTTTAGAAACCAGCTTACCTCTCTAAGTATGACGTACACCCCAAAGTCACGGGGCATTCTGAGCAGGTGGTCCCTGTCTTGTAGCATGCTCCTGCTTCCTTGGCATTTGCGCACTTTAAGTAAACTTTCACTTCACTTCTTATCAGTCTTGAGTCCCCCACTTTCCACTAAGAGCCCTACTTCTTCATTCTTTGCCAGAGTGAGGGCAAGGACCCGGGAAGAGGTGGGGGGTCATTGCGGAGACTTCCAGGACCCCTTCCCCTCTCCTGCCAGATCCAACAGATCTAAGTCTTATCCGTCTTACCCCTGGCTGCGTTTACACTTTGCTTTGTGTCCTTGTTTTAAGCAGTTTGATTGTGATATGTCATTGTATAGTTTTCTTCATTTTTTTTTTTTGAAATTTGTTGTGGTTCTTCACACTATGGGTTCATAGTTTTCATTTACTTTTCTTTAATTTCTTTACTGTTCTGTCTTTCTTGTTGCCTTTACTTTGAGTTTTTGGTCCTCCGTTGTACCTCTGCCCAGCTGCTTTCTGTTGTCCCACAGCACACTGACCTTTGCATTTGTTTTCAATCTTTTTCTTCTTATGTTTCATTTTGGATAGTTTCTTTTGCCATGTGAAATCTGCTGTTCATCTTATTCAGTGTATTGTTCATCTTAAATATGGAGTTTTTCCATTTTAGAAGCTCAACTTGGGACTCTTTAAATATCTTCCTTGTCTGTTCCTGTATGTATGCCTTTCTCTCCATTATTGAGCATGTAGAGTATATTTATAATTACCATCTTTGTTTACTGTTTTTTGGTGGTACTGAGGATTGAACTCAAGGAGCACTATATCCAGAGACAGTTTTTATTGTGAGACAAGGGCACTAAGTTGTCCAGCTTGACCTACAAACTCACAATCCTGCCTCAGTTTCTACGTAGTGGGGATTACAGGCATGTGCCACTGTGCCTGAGTTTTTTCTACTTCTGTCTTCCATGTCATTTCTGGTCTGTTTTATTTGGTTGGGTTTTATCATCTTTATAAGTAGTATTTTCAGGCTTCTTTCCATTCTTTTTTAGAAATCAGTATTTTGAACTTGACATTACCAGGTGCTGGAGTTTTTTGTATTCCTTTAAGTATTTTAGGCCTTTGTCTGAGATACATTCAAATTACTTGGAAATAATTTTATCTTTTTTTTTTTTTTTTTGAGAGGGTCTGTGATTCAAGCTGGCCTTGAACTCACTACATGGCACTGGCTATCCTTGAACTAGCACTGATCCTCCTGCTTCAGCCTCCCTAGTCTTAAGATTATAGGCGAGCACCACCACAACCAGCCAATAATTTATCCTTTTGAAATGAGGTTCTGTACAATGGAACTAGAGTGTTTCTATTCCAGGGCCAATTATTTCTGAAGTAGAACCTGTCTGAGGATTTCTGCTTGGTAACCTGTGTGTACGCAGGACTTTCTACTCTGACTGGGGTGAATGTGTACTGCCCTGGCCATTCGTGAGCTGCAGGGCTAATGCTGCGTGATTCCAGTTGTTTTCCTCCCCCTTATTTCAAAGTTTCGTCTCACGCACCTGCAGGTCAGTACTCAGCCCGTGACTTGACCAAGGACACTGTAGTTGAGAGTTTAATTGTGTCCCAAAGATCCATGCAGTAAAGGTTTGGCCTCCTGTGTGGTGCTGCTGGGAGGTGGTGAAAGCTTGAAGGGGCCTCATAGGAGGCCCTCAGGTCACTGGGAGCGCACCCCGGAGAGCACTGTGACACCTGGCTCTTCCCCTCCTTTTTTCTCTGTGCCCATGAGGTAAGCAGCTTGGCTCTGCCATGCAGTCCTGCCATGCTGTGCTGCTTCACCATAGGCCTAAAAGTAACAGGACCAACCTGTCACTGGCTGGAACTTCCACAACTGAGTCCAAATAAAAAACTTGATCAACTCAGTATTGGTTACAGTAACAGAAAGCTGCCTTATAGGCCCCTGTAGATCCTTGGATCTGTCGCCCTGGGTAGCTGTCTTTCCTGCAGTCTGCTTTGCAAATTCTGGCTGCTATAGGTTCCCGTGCTGACTTGTGTTCTCTTAGCTCCCAGAGAACACCTAGTTCTGTTTATGTTTCCCTTCCTGAAGCCTGGACACTCCCTAGGCCATAAACTGGGGGGTACTTCATTTGGTTCTTGTCCCATGGAACACTGTCTTGTTTTTACTGCTATCCCATGTTTGAAAATCAAGCGTTTTTGCTGCCTGTTTTAAAAGAACTGACTTTTCAGTATAACAAAATAGTTGATGAAAGGAAGCTTCTCTTTATAGGTATTTTCTAGGTAACAAATGAAAAAAAGATGAGAGAATTACAGTAAAACAAGAATATTACCATTTTATAGAACCTTTGTAAATTTAAGGTTCTACATAATGTTTGTAAATTATATGATAATTGCCACAGAAATGGAACCCAAAATTTATCAATTTATAGGGAAATGGACAATGGAATATGTCCACCACAGAGTATGTTTATCAAAATATAGACTAAATTTTTAATGGCATAAATACATTTCTTTTTCAATCAATAAACAAGACACAAAGGGAGAGAAGATCAAACCTATAGTTTGAAAGAAACTTAAGAAATACAACAGCCAATTGTGGTGTGTGGATCTTGTGAGGATCTTGAATCAAACAAAATTTTAGAACAAAAGCCAAACCAAATAAAAAATGATCAATCAGAGAAATCCAAACACTATTTCATGACACTGAGGAATTATCTTAACTTCATTATATATGATAAGGATATTATATTGTACTTTCTTCTAGATTTATTTTCACAGTTTTATTAAGATATAATTCAAATGTCAAGTAATTCACCTGTTTGAAAGTATTCATTGTGATGGTACATTCACAGAGTTATGTAACCCTTACCACAATTTCAAAACATCTTCTCACCCCCAAAACAAATTCTGTGTCCTTTAGCTCTCACCTTTTACCCTCCCATCCAAATACATCCCACTTTTGTCAATCTAGGCAAACACTGATCTAGTTTCCATCTCTATGGGTTTATGTATAATAATAATAATGATAATTCATGTAAATGGAATCATGCAACATGTGGCCTTTTGTGACTGTAATCTTTTACTTAATGTTTTCAAAGTTCATCCATGTGGCACCATGTGGCAGCACTTCATCCCTTTGTGTGTGAGTGTGTTTTCGAGACAGGATTTCGCTATGAAGTTCAGGCTGGCCTTGGTCTCAGTTTGTAACCCAGGCTGGCTTCAAACTCACAGTCATCCTATTGCATCAGCCTCCCGAGTGCAGGGATTACAGGCATGCGCCACTACGTCCAGCTACTTCATTCCTTTTAATTACTAAATAATATCTCATGGTATAGCCATGCGCTTTCTATGTATCCATTCATTAACTGATGGACATTTGGTTCATTTCTGCTTTTTGGCTGTTGTGAATAATGCTGCATGAACATTTATGTGCAAGTGTTTGTGTGAACTTATAATTAGTGTCTCTCATGTGTACCTAGGAGTAGAATTGCTACATTGCATGATCATTCCATGTTTAGCTTTTTGAAGAACTGTTACCCTAAAAGAGGTATAGAATTTTACATTCCCGCTAGGAGTGCATAGCAGTTCCAGTTTCTCCACATCTGGACAACACTTGCATACTTCTGGTTGTCTGTCCATCTTTCCCGTGTACCTTTGTTTTCTTTTCATGAGGATATCAGTCATTGGAATTAAGGGCCTGCTCACATTACTAATTGCATCTACAATAACCCTACTTCCAAATAAAAGTTCACATTTTGAGCTTCTGGGGTTAGGACTTTTACATATTTTTTTGAAGATACAATCCAACCCAAATAAACAATCTTAGTGGGTATGAAATGGTTTCTAGTTGTAGTTTGGATTAGCATTTCTTTGATGACTAATCATGATCATCTTTACTGTACTTACTGACCTTTTGCATATCCTCTTAGCAGAAAGTCTATTCAGATATTTTCCCAGTTTTTAATTAGGTTTTTTCTTTGTATTATTAAATTGTGTGTTCTTCATATAATCTAAGTACAAGTGTTTTGTCAGATATGTGATTTGCAAAAATATCCTCACATTCTTTGCTTTGCCTTTTATTTTCTTTGTGTCTTGTAAAGAGCAAAAAATTTATTTTATTATTTTAAAATTTAAAAACAGAAAAAAGGAAGTACAACTCAGTTGGCAGAGTATCCCTGAGTTCAGTGCCCAGTACTACAATTGTAGAGAACAAAAATTTTAAATTTCAATGATATCCAACTTAGTTTTTCTTTTGTTGATTGTGCTTTTGGTGCCGTATTTAAGACACGATTGCGTAATTCAAAATGACAGTGAATTTGTGCCTACATGTTAAGAGTTATAGTTTTAGCTCTTACATGTATGTGCCTGGTTCATACTGAGTTAATTTTTACCTATGGTGTAAGGTGGGATCTAACTTCATTCTGCATTTTTTTTTTTTACATATGTACTTTTCCCAGGACCATTTTTTACAGAGACTATTCTTTCCTTGTTGAAATGTGTTGACACTTTTGTTGAAAATCAATCTACTATAAATGTAAGGATTTTTTTCTGCACTTTCAATTATATCTCACTGATGTATTTATCTATCCTTATGCCACTACTACAGTCATAAGTACTCTACTGTGGCTTTGTACTAAGTTTTGCGATCAAGGAAGTATGGGTCTGAGGCTCTGTTCTCTCTCTTCCTATATACTTTGGTGGTTAATCAGAAGTTTTAAAAAAATTTCATATAAATTTTGGGATCAGCTTTTGAATTTCTACTACTAAGAAATGAGCTGGAATTTGATAGGGATTGTGTTGAATTTATAAATTCTTTGGGAAATAATACTATCATGACCTTTAAGTCTTTCAAGCCATGCATACAACATGTTATATTATTTTCCTAGGGCTACCATAACAAGTTCCATAATCTGGTTGCTTAGGATAACAGAAATTTATTTCTCCCATTGTTCTCAAGGCATGAAGTCAAAAATCAAAGTGTTGATAAGTCGGTTTCTTGTGAGTTTTCTGAAAGAAAATCTGTTCCATGCCAGTCTTCTAGCCAGAAGTCGATGGCATTTTTTCACTTAGAGATGGATCCCTCCAATCTCTGCCTTTATTTTTATGTAGTGTTCTTCCAGGAGTTTGTGCCCAGATTCCTCTTCATGTAAGGGTACCAGTCACTGGACAAGAAAACATCCTAATTCAGCATTACCTCATCTTATCTTGATTACATTTGCAAAGACTTTTAAAATACAGACATAGGGGACTTTCGGGAAGATGCAGAGTGGTAAGCAGCAGAGAAAGGCCCCTTTGAGATTTGGTGTCCAGACACTGGAATATAGCAATGTGAGGAAGAGAAGGAGGGAAGTGGGTCCCCTCAACCCAGGAAGGGTCTGAAGCAAGAATTGAAGCCCATGGGGAGAGTGAGGAGAGAAACTTCAATGAAGCGGGAGGAGGGGGCCAGCAGCACCTTCTCCCTGACGCCCTGACTCACTGCATGGGAGGAGCTGTTCAAACCTGAGGACACACTGTGACTGCTGGCAACCCTGGAAGCCTCCACAGAGAGATGCAGCAGTGTAACTGAGCAGTGGATGCCATGGACTGCACCAGCTGGTGAGTGGGGTGGATTCAGCCATACTGCAGGAGAGGGCAGCTGGCCAGGAGCCATTGTGGACGGGGGCCGCCAGAGCATGGGACTCGGGACAGCTGCTGGCTCCATGTAAAGTTCAAGCCTGCAGAAGGTGCGCTGATTGCAGCAGGCTGAACAGTCTGGCTCCAGCCTCACAGCCAGAAACTAGCCTGAACTTCAGAGCAATAAAGGTGCAGCCTCCCTGAGATTCTCCACTGCCCCACCATAACGCTGCTGCTGGCTTGCTGGGATGAGTCAGTGTGGGTCTGGACTCTATCCCCACGTTGTCTACCAGTGACAGCAGAGACACATCTTGAAGTAGACGTTATTTTTTCACTCTCTCTTTCTTTTTTGTTTCTTCATTGGTTGATCTTATGAGTGTGAATGTGGTTTCTAGTTTTTTGTGGTTTTGTTCTGTTCTTTTATTTTTTCCTTCTCTCTTTCCCTCTTGTCTTCTGAACTAGTTTCCCAAAGTTTTTGTGATCCTTCTTTGTCCCCCAGCTTTGCTTCTAATCACTTCCTCCTCTTTCTCTATTTTTACCCCAACCTCTTTTAAGCCCTCCCTCCCCCAAAGAGGAAAATTGGCATAGTGAAGGATTATTTACTACATACAATTTTCTAGTTTGGTTTGCATTTTGTTCTATAACAACAAATCTAGTTCATACAGTTAACTGTGGCAAAGTAATGGCTACCTCAGTTTGTCATTTTCTAGGATGTGTTTGATGCTATTGGTATTGCTGATTGTATGATTGTTCTAACCAGCTGTTCTTCCCGGTATACTGACACTAAAGTTGCCTAAGGGTCATGGAAAATACTGTGAGTGCCAAAGAACCAAGGGCTTGGCCAAGTAGGCAGCAACTTCTCATCCCCAATAAACTGAAGAGGATCTCACAACAAACTTAAAACCCAAAAGCCAACTGCCAGTGGAAGATACCTCTAGGAGTAGTCATTTCCTAAGGGTTCTACATGTTAGCAATAAAGCTACCTACCATGGTCAATTTGCAAGTATCAACCCAAGAATTAAACTTAAAAAAAAGCCAGGTGTGGTAACACATGCCTGTAATCCCAGCACTCAGGAGGCTGAGGCAGGAGGATTGCCACAAGTTCAAGGCCAGCCTCAACTACATAGTGAGTTCATGGAAAGCCTGAACTACACAGTGAGACCCTGTCTCAAAAAAAAAAAAAAAAAAACCAGAAAATGAGAAGACAATTAAACAAGATGCAAATGCGGACATTCAGTTCAGGCAATGAGGTGGGAAAATCTGAAAGCAACCCACCTGACTTCTCTGAACTGATTTTTTAAAAAAGCAAATAAATGAGGCTTTAGAAAAAAAAATCAAATCAGAAATAATTTCTCAGATACTACAAAGATGGTGACCACAATGAAAAACAAACTTAGTGACTCTAGACTGGATACAGAAAAAAAAAATAGAGGAGCTTAGGAAAATGATGGAAACCATGAATGACCAGCATAGGAAATGGAATCCATAAAAACAGATTCAAGCAGATATCTAGGAGACTAAAAATTCCATTGTAAGTATCCACAGCGGAATACTTTCATGACAAAGAACACCTGAAGAAATTCATAGCATTTCAAAATATTCTGAAGGACATTCTAGAAAGAGATAACAAGCACTACTGCTCCATGAATCCCAACAAAAAGAATCCAACAGGCAAGGCAAGCAATTAAACAGAGGGGAAAAAGGGACTAACAACAGGAAAATAGCATCACAAGGACAGGTCAGTACATATCAGTTATAACTATCAATGTTAATGGTCTCAATTCACTGGTTAAAAGAAACAAACTGGCGGTATGGATCAAGAAGCAAGATCCAAAACTATGCTACATTATACAAGAAATACATTTAGTTAAAAAATAAATTCATAGACTGAAATTCAAAGGATGGGAAATAATACTTCATGTGACAGGAACCTGGAAAAAAGCAGGGGCAACTATTCTCTTTGCAGACAAAATGGATTTTAAGCCAAGACTGATTAAGAGAGACAAAGGGTCACTACATCCTTGTAAAGGGAACAATCCAAGGGGAAGAAATAGCAATCATAAGTATATATGAAACAAATACTAGTGTATCCAAGTATGTAAAACAAATATTAACAGACATGAAAAATCAAATAAGCAGTAATACAATTGTATTGGGAGATATCAGTACCTCACTGTCACAAATAGATAGATCAACTAGGCAAAAAATTAATAATGCCATATTAGAACTGAGTTAAACTTTTGAACAAGTGAACTTACTAGATGTCTACAAAGGTGTTGTCCACCCTACAACATCAGAATGCACATTCTTTTCAGCTGCACACAGGACAGACTCCAAAATAGACCACATACTAGCTCATAGAACATGCTTAAGTAAATGCAAAGGAATTGAAATTATCCCATGCATATTATCAGACCATAGTGCAATGAAATTAGAACTCACTGGTAAAAGAAATCACAAGAACTTCATAAACACATGGAAATTAAATAACACCCTCCCAAACAACCAATGGGTCACAGATGAAAAGAAGAAATAGTTGAAATTAAAGAAGAAATAGACAGTTTCTACAACTAAATGATAATGCCAACAAAACATACCAGAACTTATGGGAAGCAGTGAAAGCAGTGCTAAGAGGGAACTTTTTAGTAGTGAATACCCATATCAGGAAAACACAGTGAGCTCAAATAAAGAACTTAATGTCTGTGGTGGATTGACTGATGGTCAACTTGTAACACCCAGCTGAACTGAGTCACTGTGGTGCTGGGCTTCAGTGACCCTCCAGACGAGTGTTGCCAAAAGCATAAAAAGAGAACAGGAAGGGAAGATGGCGTACTGTTAATTCTCTCAGAGAAATCTATCACACTGGTTTTCCTGATACGAACACAACTGTTGTCATTGTTGGAGGAGCTTGGGTCCTTGCTGTCACTGAGGATGGTGGCAGTTCTCTTCAGGGAAGCTCTGTTTCTTACCTTGAGCATTTTTTTTGTCTCCATTGCAGATCCTTCATCCTGCTGTTGCAGACTTTCTAGCTTCCACCACTGGCCTTTGTCTTTCCCAGTGTAGATCCTTGATACAGACTTTTATGAAACATTGTCACAAGTTCTAGGCCTTCAGGTGGACTAGTGCAGGACACTGCTGTGGGGCTTCATGCCCTCAGCTGGATTCTTTGGGTCTCCAATGTGTGGAAAGGTCTCCCGCACTCTTCTGCATTTGGCCTTTTTGGGTGAATATTATAAAATAATCCTATAAATTATGTGTCCTGTATTAAATCTATTACCCTATAAACCCTGACTACAACAATGTTGAACCTCAGGCTTCTAGAAGAAGAAGAGCAGGTCAAACCCTAAGCTCATACAAGAGAGGAAATTATAAAGATCAGAGCAGAAATTAATGCAATGGAAACTAAGAAATCAATGTAGAGAATCACTTAATTGAGGACTTGGATCTTTGAAAGATTAAATGAGATTGACAAACTCTTAGCCAATCTTATCAAAAGAAAAGAAAAGACAAGATTCAAATATATGCAATTGGGAATGAAAAGGGTAAAAGCACAAAGTATCCTGCAGAAATCCAAAAGATCTTTTCTATTTACTGTGCGAACCCATATTTTAATAAGATGGAAAATGCAGAAGAAATGGACAGATTCCTAGATACACATGAATTATCAAAGCTGAATCAAGAAGGTATAAAAATGCTAAATAAACCAATATTATTCAGTGAAATTAAAGATGTAATTAAAAGGCTACCAACAATGAAAAGCCTCGGCCCTGACAGACTCTCTTCTGAATTGTACAAAAAATTTAGAGAAGACCGAATACCACTACTTTTCAAACTCCTTAATAATATTGAAAGAGAAGCAATACTCCCAAATTCATTCCTTGAAGTAAGTATTACTCTGATACCAAAACCAGAGAAGTATTCAATTAGAAAGAGAACTACAGACCAATCTCACTAATGAACATAAATGCAAAAATCCTCAGTAAGATACTGGCAAACAGAATGCAGCAAATCATCAAGAAGATTATACACCATGACCAAGTAGGATTCACCCCAAGGATGCAGGGATGGTTCAACATATGCAAATCAGTATATGTAAGATATCACATTTACAGAGCCAAAGGCAAAAACCATATGATAATCTCAATAGATTCAGGAAAAACTTTTGACAAAGTCCAGCATCTGTTCATGATGAAGATGCTACAGAAAATTGAAATAGATGGTCTTTATCTCAATCTGATAAAAGCCAACTTTGACAAACTAACAGCCAGTATCACACTGAATAGACAAAAACTGAAAGTTTTCATTCTAAAATCAGGAATAAGACAAGGATGTCCACTGTTGACCTCTCTTATTCAATATAGTACTTGAACTCAAAAAGAAAATCACACCCCCTAAATTTAAAGACCCAATCCAAAAATGGGCATCCAAGATGAATACAAACTTTTCAGATGAAGAAGTACAAACAGTAAATATAAATACATGAAAAATTGTTTAACATCCCTGGCCATTCCAGAGATGCAAATTAAGACAGTGCTGAGATTCCATCTCACCCTAGAAAGATGGCTGTTATCAAGAAATCAACCAATAACAGGTGCTGGCAGGGCCGTGGTCAAAACAAACCCTTCTCCACTGTTGGTGAGAGTGTAGATTTGTGCAGCCACTATGGAAATCGTTGTGGGGATTCTTCAAAACACTAGTACTAGAGGTTTCTATCCCCTTCCTGGGTATCTTCCTGAAAGAATTAAAAGCATCATACCACAGCAATACACGCACACCCATGTTTATAGCGGCACAGATTGTAATAGCCAGATCTTGGAAACAGCCCAAATGCCCATCAGCTGGTGAATGGATAAAGATAAGATTTTTTATACAACAGAGGTCTCTGCCATAAAGAAAGATAAGCTTGAGACATTCCTAGGATGTACCTCAAGACCATACCCTTAAGTGAAATAAATTGGACACACGTGTAAATACCACATTGTTTCTCTGGTGCAAGAAGCCAGAAGTATAAAAATGTATAATAGGTATTGTGAAATAGGAAGAAAATGTTCAAATGGGGAGGGGAACAAAAGATGGGGGAGGGGAAAGGGGAAATTTTTTCAAATATGAGAAAAGAAAAAAATGGAAACACAGATTTTGTAAATGGGCAGGGGAGGAGGGGTTGAAGGGAGGGTAGGGGAATGAGAAAAAAAAGAATCAAGTTATATCATGTACTGGTACAAATTCTGTGTGATGAATGTGAGCATTACATATACTTAAAATGTAGCAATAAAAATCATTAAAATGATGTCATCATAAAAAATATACAGATGTGGTCATAGGTACTTGGGCTTAAGATTTCAGCATATTCTTTTTATGGGCACAATTCAATCTATAAGAAATGTCTTTGCATTTTGGTCTTTTTAAGTTTCTTTCAGCACCTTTTCATATTTTCAATGTATGCGTTCCACAGTTCCTTTGTTAAACTCACTTCTTAGTGTTTTATTCTTTTACTGCCAGTATAAATGAGATTATTTTCTAATTTCATTTTTGGTTTCTTCATTACTACTGTATAAAGTACAATTGGGTTTTTCATGTTGATCTTATAAACTTGCATCCTTGCTAAACTCATTAGTTTCTTAAGTAGATTTCTTAGGATTTTCTAAATATAAGCTAATGTCATCTATAAATACACTTTGCTTCTTTCTTTCAAAGCTCAATAACTTTTATGTTTCTTGCCTAATTTCCCTGCTCAGAACTAACTTCCAGTAGAATGTCAAACAGAAATGCTAACAGTACATAGCCTTATTTTGTTTCTGATCTTAGGGCAAAAGACTTGAGTTTTTCACCATTAATTATAATACTATCTCTGGGCTTTTCGCAGATGCCCCTTTATTCTTAGTTTGGTGAATGTCTTTATTATAAAAGGGTATTGAGATCTTCTGAAATGGATTTTCTGTGTCTATTGAGACAAAGATACGATTTTTGTCCATTATGCTATTGATACAGTATATTTTACCTAATGATTTTTCAATTAACCTTGCATTTCTGGGATAAACATTAGCAGGTCATTGTGTCAGTCTCCTTGCTGGAGCTGTGACAACATCCCTCTGATAAACAGCTTGAAAGAGGAAAGATTAATGTTTGCTCATGGTGTCATTTCACGGACACTAGTTCTGATGCTTTTGGTCCTGTGGCAAGACAGAATGCTTGTGAGGAGTGCATGGTAGGGCAAAGCTGTCACCTTGTGGAGCTGGAGAGCAAAGAGAAGACCGGGTGTGGGTCCCTTTATGTCATCCCCAGTGTGTTCCTAGTGATCAAACTCCTTCCACCAGGCTCCACCTCCTGAAGATTCCACCACCTCCAGTAGTGCCCTCGGCTGGGGACCAAGCCCTTCAGTCCGTGGAGAGCCAACCATAACAGTCCCATGGTGTATAATCCCTTTTCTGTACTGCTGGGTTTGGTTTTCTAGTGTTTTCTTTTTTTTTAATTTTAAAGACAAAAAATGGAAACATATCAACAACTAAACAGACACAAACTAGAATAACACAAAAACAATAAAGGAAATACAAAATTATGGAGAAAAAGTAGGGAACTAACAATGGTTGCTGTATTACATAATGTTATCTTCGCATTTGTTACTCAGTTATACAAATAAAGGCACATACAATTAATCATACAATGTTCTCCCACATCTCTGTTGTTCTCCCACCCAATCAGTCATCTTCCCTCTGATAATAACTGTACTTTTTATTTTATTCATGCCCTCAGGCTCTCACATTGGGAAGACACATAGCTGCTTCAAATTATGCTGCAACACACATGGGTGCACACAAATTACTATGGCACTAGGTGGAAAAGCGCCCAACCTCAATGACAGTACATAGATCAGGTCACAGGCACACTATGATCAGCACCCCACTGACAAGCTGAGGCCCTTGGGGGTCTGGTCAGGTACACAGGGTCACCCCTGTGTACTGCCATGCTCTGTCCTGATGCAGTGCACCCGGGGGCCTGGTTGAGTCTGTGGGGTCACCCCTGTGGACCACCAGGCTCCACCCTGTCACCATGTGCCTGGGGGCCTGGTCCAGGTCCTCAGGATTTTCATGTAGTCTGCGGAGAACCCCCTCCCCTCACAGGCTGCTGAGCTCCCTGTCAAGGCCCCTGGAGTCCCCTCATACGCCACCAGTGTCTCCCTGCAGGCCGCCTATGACTCTTTGGAGGCTATCCCCACCCAGCTAGAGGACCGGGTCTGCACGCTACTTCCAAGTCTTCGCCTCCTCCCACCTCTCAATCTCCAGTGTTGCCACTTCCTCCCCCTTACACAGCTGGGCATTGGGTGCACTTACGATGCTGGGCACAAATGGCGTGAGGTCTCCCCCACCTGCATTCATTGAAGTAGTCCAGGGTGTGTACTGAGTTTAGTTATTAGTTCTGGGAGACAATTGGAGGAGTTTCTCAGGTCTTCTGTGTAGAGTATGTTGTCATCTCTTGGTCTCCAGGACTGCTGCTTTACGTATAATTTGTCGCTGTGGGTTCATACAAGGTTCATATATGCAAGCAGTATGAAGTCCCTCTTGGTGCTTATATTAGTAGTTTCAAGTGGGTCCTGAAGCCTGTGGACTCAGCCCGTTGCTGTTGGGAACACATGTTGGGCGCAAGGGGCGCCAAGTCTTAAGGTGCTCACCGAGGGAGTTTAGGGTGAGAGCTGGAGCCCAGTAACTTAGCTCATGTTTCCTGCTTGGTGTTGGAGTGAGAAGGTCTTGGGGCCATCAGGCCCTCCTCCATCTGCACCTCACTCTTACTGTTGTGCTCCGGTTTCTGTTTGTTCATTGACTGGATCCCCAGGAATTGCCATGGCCCTAAGATCGCTGCTGCTGCTGTCTGATGCTCTCTGCTGGTAGTTGCTCTCACAGGGGAGAGGCAGGAGGCCACAGCCTCGGGGCAGGCGCAGAGCTGGGTGTGCGGGCTGTGTACCGGTTGCTTTGTCTCTGCCTTGCCTCAGCACTGATTAGAATGGTTGCAGCAGAGTGGGCATTCTGCTTTAGTGGCTGTTGTACCTTTTCATCATCAAACTGGGTTCAACAGCACCTCCCAAATGCTGCTGCTTCTTTTCTGGGCTGCGCTTTCTCTGCTCTGGTTCTGGACCAGGTCTTGGAATTCTGCTCTTCTCTGGCAGAGTTGGGAGGCTCCCACAAGGGCGGGCTTCCGAAGCTGAAGCTACGAGTGTAGGAATGAGGGAGCAGGCCGAGGGTGCGTATGGGGTGGTGACTCCCTCTTTCTCCTCCTCCTCTTCCTCTAACTGTGCCATGGCAGCCGCCCGAGCTTTTCCTCAGGGAGAGATCTTGTTTGCTCTTTCTGAGGGCTTCAATTCTCATTCAAATCCTTCCTGGGACCAGGGGACCCGCTTCTCTCCTTCTTGTCTTTCTCATGTTGCTATATTCCAGTGTCTGGATGGCGATGCTCCAAGAGAATCTTTCACTGCTGCTTACCTGGTCACCATCTTCCCAGAAGTTCTAGTGTTTTCTTGAGGACTTCTGTGTTTATATTCATAAGAAGTAGTGCTTAGTAGTTTTCTGTTGATGTTTTTAGCTGGTTTTTCTGTCAGCATAATATAGGCTTCACAGAATGAGTTTTGTTTAATCTTTTTTTTTTTTTTTTTTGTGGTACTGGGGATCGAACTCAGGACCCTGTGCTTGCTAGGCAAGCGCTTATTCCACTGAGCTATATCCCCAGCCCCCACAGAATGAGTTTGGAAGTGTTTCATCCTGTTCTATATAAATGGTTCTTTTTTTTTCATCTTCTTGAGACACAGTCTTGCTATGCAGTTCAGGCTGACCTAGAGCTCACTCTGTAGCCCATGCTCGTCTTGAACTTGCAACGATCCTCCTGCCTCAGTCTTCCGAGTGCTGGGATTTCAGTTGTGCGCCTCCATGCCTGGAACATTTTTTTGTTTTTGTTTTTGATACTGGGAATTGAACTCAGGACCTTGCATTTGCCAGGCAGGTGCTGTGCCACTGAGATGTGTCCCCGCATGTTTTTCTTGTTTAGTTTCAGTAATTTTCTATCTAGGAATTTCTCTATTGCATCTATGTTATCTACTTTGTTGGTATATAGCTCTTCATAGTAAAAGTTGTGTATATCCCTTATCTGAATTGCTTGGGATCAGCAGTATTTCATACTTGAGAGCTTTTTGAAGTTTGGAATATTTGTGTAAGCCTTTTGGTTGAGTATCCTGTCTACATTTTCAGATTACAGCAGTTCACTTTTATTCCCTTGTCGTTCTTTTTATTTCTTTCATGAATAAGTGTATCTTTATTGCAAATTTATAGCTACATATTATAAACCACAATAACCTTCTTTATATTCTGTATGGCATAATCAGGCAGATTGTTTAAAAAAATTGTATCTATTAAAACCACAAAATTGTCCTATTGGGTATAATTTATATGCACACTTAAATATTATTAATTGAGACTTCCGGGAAGATGGCGACCGGGTAGGCAGCAGAGAGAGAACCTCCCAGAGGGTTACCACCCAAACAATGAAATATAGCAATATGAAGACAGAAATAAGGACTTCCGGGAAGAAGATCACCAGCCGAGAGAGCGAGTGTGGAGGGAAGAACGGCTTCAGCTCCTGAACCCGACAGAGAACGCGCTACTGGGACAAACTGCACCAAACCGGGCAGCACTCCGGGATCCCGCTCAGAACCCCACCCCCGCAGCCAGCGCTGCGCGAACTGGAGCAACAGCGACCGGCCGGCGGGATTTCTGAGTCGGGGAAAAGCTCCATCCAGGGAAAAACATCTGAACGGCACTCCTGTCTGCACGATCACAGGGTGAGTTAAGTGCGCGCTCTAACCGGTTTTTCCTGAATCAGGAAGAAGCTCAGCCCAGTGAGAGACATCAAAGCAGCTTTAAGGACTGCGGGATCTCCCGGGTGGGAAGACCTACTTAGGCGCCCCAACGGGTTTTGTGAGGGGGGAAGGAGCTCCACCCAGGGAGGAACACCTGAGTGGCCTATCTGCAAGAATCCTGGGGTGGCGAGCTGTTTATTTGACCCGCCCAGGTCTTGGGGTAGGGAGTAGAAGCGGAAATCTCAGCAGACAGCTTAAGGGACATTCTCCCAAAGAGAAGTAACCATTGGAGCAGCCTCTGCAGCAGACCTTTGCCTGCTGAACTGTCTGTGGAATTTATAGCTCCACATTTTGAATCTGATACCCAAAAATGGGAAAACAGAGGAACAAAATGCAGTCTCA